>VZTL01047502.1:2422-56918 GCA_013400535.1 Scopus umbretta
CAATTCAATTAAATTAAAAAAAAAAAAAAAAAAGTTTCAAGAGCTTGAAATTTTATTTTCATTTCACTTTGGAATGAAGATAAACTATTTTTTACACTTCTATGAAAGCACAAATAGGATCAGAATATCTAGTCTTGATTCAGAGATGTGAGGTCTGGGTATATCCCGTTCTGACTCCGCGTGTAGGAAGGAGCTGATTTAGAATGAGCTTTCCAGAAACCCACTCTCTTGTCCTTTTCCCAATTGTCCCAGGTCTCCTTCGTACATCCCAACTGTGTCCTAAACACCCAGCTAAAGCAAATGAGAGATTTTTCTTCCACTTTCTAGCCTAAAAATATATCAAAGACTACTTGAAACTTTTGGATGAAATTTCAGCTATTGAAAACATTCCAATCAAGTCTTCTCCATGGGAGCATGTGTCAGTGGATAACAGACATGCCTTCAGGTGTTATTATCTGAGGAGCTTTACTTCTATGCCCACATAGACAAATAAATAAGTATGGATGGTGGAAGAGAGGATTCTATGATAATGGCAAATTAATTTTGTAGTTGAGGGGACTGCTAGAGCTGATTGCATTGTTGAAAATGAGAGGCCTGAACAAAGATTGTTTAATTAAAAAGGAATCTTGCGATTGCATCCATGAACTTAGAGCAGGATTAAACTGTTTAGGCTAACATAACAAGGCAGTTTTTGCAGAATGCCTTTAACTCAGGCAGAATCAGTTCAAGGAAAAGCATTGTCTATTCAATGTTGATTATATCAGTGCAGGTGCTGTATTTGAGAATTATATGAAATGTTATGATAGGTCGGTAGTGCCCCATAATTTAGTATCGTGACCTTTGTCATATTCAGTGTTTGTTTCTTAATATGCTGTACTAATATTGACACTTCTATGCCTACCTTTTGCTTTATGCAATAGGTCAAGATTAAGATGTTTCTCTGTGAAAGAATTACAAAATAGGAAGATATCTGCTAAGTAATGTTTTGNTTTCTCTGTGAATGAATTACAAAATAGGAAGATATCTGCTAAGTAATGTTTTGAAGATAATAAAAAAACTACCTAAAATTCTATTTATTCCCAGCTCGTTCTTTCAATTAAAAGTCCCAAGGTATCAGTATGGGTCTTCTATAAAATTTCATAATGGAACAGCAACTCTTATTCAATTAACTTAATGTATTGGTATTACTAAGCACTGAAACAGTAATTTGTTCATGGCTGACTTTCAAAAAAGCCTTAGCTTAAAATGAACCCTGTTGAGATTTCCAGTTATTTCAGTACGCTTCATTGCTAAATGTTTTAACTTGACACTTTTATGCTTTTCTTAAAGATTATGACTCAGATGCTATGAGCAGCTCTTACGAATCCTACGATGAAGAGGAGGAGGATGGAAAGGGGAAGAAAATGAGACATCAGTGGCCTTCCGAGGAGGCCTCTATGGATCTGGTGAAGGATGCCAAAATCTGTGCCTTCCTCCTTAGAAAGAAACGATTTGGGCAGTGGACCAAACTACTGTGTGTTATCAAAGAAAACAAACTACTGGTAATTTTTATTTTTATCTAGCTATATTTTCTTTGTACCTTTTAGATGATGTATTTATTTTTACATGATTCTGTTTTTTGGAATATGTTCTGCAAACAGTGGCCAAGTCTACAGTAACCTTACGAAAGAGTTCGGTCATGATTTACCTAAGAAGCAGAGAAGCACTGAAATTATAAGTGTATCATTTAGCCACTTAGAACTTTGATTTTTATTGCACTTAATCTTAAACCCAGGCAGTTCCCTGATATTGGAAAGAAAGTCTGGCCTATTAGCTTCTAACATATTTCATTTGGAAAAAAAAAATTGCTGAAACTTTAAATCCAATCATTCGTTCCCTGCGGACCAAAAATCTCATAGGGAGCTTTGTGTATGAACTGTTGGATCAGACCGCTGAAGAGAAAAGTCCCTTGTTAGACTGAGAATTCACTTGGCAGCATATGCCGTGGTAATGTATACACTTTAAACTAAACCTTTGCCATCTGTTCTGCAGTAATTACAGATGCAGTATTCACGTGATGCACAGCTGCATTATAGAAAGGAAAGAAACAAGTGGATGTATTTGTTCCTTAAGCGTATCTGTTGGGTTTCTTTCTGATTGGAGGCACCAGTAAAAGATAGCATAAGGTAGTGAATTATCTGCTCATATATGGCTTTTTGTTTTCTGACAAGAGAGCCCAGCTGAGAGAAACACTCATTTCTGTGTCTTTATAAGTGAACTAATGCTTACAGTAATAAATAAGTTGTGGTCCTAGGCACTCCCTGTCTTCCTGTCTGGTGTTTCCAACAGTTGTAACTAATTAAGTAACTAATAATTGCTGCTATAGCCTGAATGTTAAAAGCTGGTTAACAGGAGATAGAACACTTTCTGTAGAACCTCATTATTCAAGACGCTTACAGCATAGCTTAGGTGTATTCACTTTCTGAGTACATTTATGCTCGTGGTGGTATAGGAAATAACAGGATATGAAATGGAGGTATCTGGGTAAGAGGTTTCTGAAAATATAGTTGGAATTAATTCATGCCAGTTTTCAATGGTTACTGAGGATTTCATTTTTCTATCCTCCTCTATTTAAGTGTCGAAAAGAATGTTGATTCCGATTCAGTTTGTATTATGTTGTTATAATGCCATTGTGCTTAGTCCACATTTTTTTCACTATATACCAAGATGATATCAAATTTCAGGACCATCTGATAACAGCTTGAAGAAAAGAAAGAAAAGCAAGCAGCTCTGTGGTGCTTAGTTGCCAACTTGGGTTAAACCACAACAAGGGAAAAACACAGATCTTCTCTGAAGGCACACAATATTTCTTCTACAATTATGTTTGTTGCTCTGTATAGAAATATGTTATTTTTTCTATTTTCATTTCCTTTAGCCACATGTGTGGTCTAAAAAGTTTTTTTCTTTCCTTGTAAGGATTGTCTTTCAGTAATTCTGTATTGGGGATTAAGAAAACAAAGATCACAATAGGAGTCTAACGACCAAGTTACACAAGATTGGTTTGTTGTTTGAAGGAGGACTTAGACATTTAACTTATGAGATATGCAAGTAAAACAAATATATGTTCTTAAGGATTAGTAATTGCTTGTGTTACAAATGCAGCTGTCATCATAAAACCAAAATATTTCAATTAGAATTAGACATTAGAAATAACTTTTAGTAGGGAATAATATTTCACTTAAAGCCCTTTAATATATAAATACTTCAGTTTTAGTAATGCATAATTATAAATAAAATATTTAAATTAATATAAATGGAATTGTATGCTGTTTATGGCTTCTTAAAGTGGCTAATGTATGTTTTCAAGATTTCATAGCTTGAAAACTTCATATTTTTTTAATGTTACAAACTTAAAATCTGTGACCAAGAAACTTTGAGTTAATGGGCTTTGGAGAGGGAAGGAGGATTATGAGTGATTTGCAGAGGTTGGTTTAGAGTGGCTATATTTGCTCAGCTTAAGTTGCATGTTTATAACATACTTTTAACAGCTACTGTCTTTCTGACAGTTGCATCATGACATGAATACTGCCACAGACATGCAAAAGTTCACGTGCTTTTCTCTGTTCACATTTATACTCAACTATTCTATGTATGGATATACTAATTAGTCTTACTTATTATCAGATACCTTTTTAGCCTTTGTGCTTTGTATGAGTAAAAGCCCAATTTACATAAGTATATAAAATAACTGGACATTCATATACCCAATTAAACATTGTTCTGATGAACCTCAGCTATACTGATGTGTTAGAAGACGGGAATAGGGACTAGGTCTATAGGACAAGTGATGTAACATGAAACCCTTAATCTTTAGATCACCAATTTAAACACAGAGCAGGTCATCAATGATCCAGCTTGAAATGGCTGTTCATTGACAGCACTTACTACTCGGGGGAAAAAACATCAGGTAAGTCATATAGTTTTATCCAGGAGCTTACAGGGTAAACATCCACTATACATGGATCAAAAGCAAACTAACATGGAGATTTATGCAGTTTTGTGCAGTAACTGATTAAACTGAATTAGCTAAAAAAGTTACCATCCTGTGACTTTGCCCCCTTTCCACACAATGTGACTTTTTTTTTTCTTGTCTCAAGGAAAAGAGCTGAGTAGGGCATGTGCCAGTGCCTTGCTAGCTCCATTGTGTAGGCACAGGTGTAGGTTTGCCTTGATATGCTAGGCTGTTGCTGCGGGGCAGGGTAAGCATCTAGGCTTTAAAGCAGTTAACTGTACAAGTTTATTCTGCTGCTACATGTGAACAGATATCCTAAATCACCCTCTTCTTACCTGATCAAGGTCAAGGTTGAGTCGTAAGGATAACGCAGAGAAGCTTAATGCTCTCCATATGTTGTACCTGTCCTGCAATAAAAGATGTCTGTTAATGTCAGTCTGGAAGTAATTTTGCTTTACAGAGGGGATGAGAAGGAGAAATGAAAAGTTGGCTTGGCTGAACTCTGTGGTATGTGGTAAAGGGATGCATGGAAAACACTAAAAATTAAAAAATAGCACTTCCATATAATAACAGCTTTTCCCCAAGATTCAGAAAGGTGATATCTAACTTTTGAACTTTCCTTACATTTCTTTAGTGTTACAAAAGTTCCAAGGACCAGCAGCCCCAGATGGAGCTGCTCCTGAATGACTGCAGTATCACATACATTCCCAAAGACAGCAAAAAGAAGAAGCATGAGCTGAAAATCTCGCACCAAGGAGCGGATGCCCTGGTTCTGGCAGTACAGAGCAAAGAGCAGGCGGAACAGTGGCTAAAGGTAAGGGGGGGGGCGGGTTCTGACGAGGAGCTTTTCCACCCACAAAGCGTGTCCATTGCCTGCTCAGTTGCTGTTAAAAACTGAGATACAGACAGTAACATTCAGGCAAATCCAGACCACTTAAATCCCATCTAATTTGGGACTGCAGAAATACAGACTTAATGTTCAGGCCTTGAAGCAACTCCTTGGGCAACCAGCGGCTCAGTATTACACTGCTGCTGCGGCATATGGTTTTCTCTGCTAATTGCACAATAATCTTGCACCAAGAAGAGAGGTGGCAAATTCCCTTCCATTTTCATCTCTAGCTCATTTTCCAGAAAGCTTTGGTGTTTAGGGCACACGGGTAGTGAGCTGAAGGTTCAAATTCCCTAAGGTGGAGGGGGCTGGCACCCAGGTTGCTTTTTGGAGTGGTATATATGCATAGCTTCCACAGGCTACCCTGCAAAAATTGGGCATACCAACATCACAGTCACCTCTTTAAAAAGAGATACCTGTTTGAACTGCTCTGGATGGAGAAAAATCCTTCAGCTTCCTGAAGTCAGTTCAAGTTTGCGAATCCTGATTTAGCAGGATATCATCTGTTATGGTTTGTGCTGGGAATGCAGACTTCTTGAGATATGGGACTTTGTCATCTTCCACTCCTTTCTGTTCAGTGACTGCAAATGTGGAAAATCCCAATGCAAGGACTGAAATTTTAGATCCTAACCAGCTTACTAGTATTTACGTTGGACTTTGCCAGTCTCAAATGTGGAGGTCAGTGAAGTACTGTGGGAAGCTATCACTGCAGTTTCGGTAGCTTGTTTAAAGACCTTGACATCCAGCCTTTTAAATGCATGTAAAAGACTGAATGCATAAGACTCATTAGGCATTCTCCATGCTGTGCTCTGATCTAACCTTATGTAATACTTCTTTTTCTAAGAATAAATTGTATTTTTCCAAATACAATCAAATTAATCACATAGGAATTTCCTGATGGCAGATAGATTTTCTATGGAAGAGGGAGACATAAAATGCAGCTTAAGAGGTATGAGGTCTGCCGTGGGCTAATTTACTAAATGGAGAATTAATATGTAATTTCCTATTTTTCAATATTTGAATATACCTTCTGGGGGTTTGTGGTTTGTGTGTGTCTGTGTGTGTTTGGTTTTGACTGTGAGTTTGTATCTTAGCTTAGAAAATGTACTCTCTGTTGTCTTTTTAGTAGAAACTAATCACAGCCATGTATTTGTTAGGCTGCTTCTAACATCAGTACCTTGTTTTAAGTTTTAAAATCTAGCACTATCCAAGTGTCCCACTAACTCACTTAGACTTTCAGAAACACTGATTGGAATGAAAAGAAATTCATAAGTCATATTCTTTTCCAAGGGAATTCCACTGTAATTAGGTCATAGTAACTGCACCATTATTTCCTGTGTTGTTCTAAACTTGGGTTTAGTAATGCTGAATTCATGGGCATTTATCAGACTTTCTTTCATAAAAATTGTTTTCTTTTTTCTTTTCTTTTTTTAACTGTACACAGAACGTTCCCCACACAGGGAGACAGAGCAGTGCTAGATTTTTCCATATCCCAGGTGCAGTCCTGCTACTTTAATTAAAAAAAAAGATTTCATACAGTTGCATGTTAACAAAGTTGTGTGTGCCGAGGGTGAATGGCTGGACAGTATGTTACCTGCAAAGCATTTGGAGACAGTCTGACAGCACTTGATTTAGTTTCTTCATGCTGCAAAGCTCTCTATTAATAGAACTCCTTCACGTACATGGCAACGCTACTGTACACTCAACTTCCAAGTCCTCGGCACTGCTGCAGCGCTCTCTGTTCCATACAGTACGAATTGCCTATCCAACAACTAACCAAAAATGGTTTGTGCAGCTCTTGCAACAGCTCCAGTGTTTTCAAGAGGAAGTATAACTTTTTGAGATAAAAAGCATTGTTTTGTATTTTTAAATATGTATCAAAATCTAAGGTTTTTTTTTTTTAATTATGAAAGTCTTTTTTATTGGTCATTCAAGCCTTTCTTAAAATGAGCATCTGAAAATCATGTGTGGCTTTTTGTAGAAAGTTTCTGTACTGAGAAAAAGGTCTCTGCTTTGTCTTGGGAGAAGCAGTTTGAGCTTTCCCTGCCTGTCACTCAGAGGGGCAGGGTAACCCCCACCTCTGTCACATACGTGCAATTTCTGTAGTTAATAAAACGGGGCAGATTCAGAGACTGACAATGAGAAAGGTCTCTGCAACAACATTTTTTAATCATAACTTACCTTCTGTGAAAAATACTGTACCGATACGTGCCAGTGGAGCCAGGTTATCACTCAGGAACAACAAGTTCTCATGAACTCATATGTAAGTGTCAAATTAAAGCTTTACTCTTGAGCCTGAAAAGCTCAGAATGGCTTTGGAGGCCAGATTTTCCCATGAAAGCTAAACCAGATGATTTTTTTTTAAGTCAGATGTAATCGGTATAAAATACGTTTACTTAAGCAAATAATCTTAAAATATCTATTGGAAGACAAGTGTGAAACAAATGCAGAATATTTTAGATCTTTTTTGTAAAGATGACACCAAAAAAACCCAGCTGATAAACGTAGTGCAAATTGAAGTCTAGACTGGAAACCACAAAGGGAGTTTCAGGTTTACCAGCTAAGAAACGCTTGATGAAAAAAAGACAGCTGATGTCACCAATGAGCCTGTCAAGCTTTCAGAGCAAGGAGCCTAAACTAGTATAAATTCAGGCTAGAGCTGAGATCATAGCAGTAATATGGTGTGCAACATAAAGTGGTGGAATTTTCCAGACTCGAGACCTAAAATGTTCCCACAAAAACGTACATGAAAAAATGTGTGCAGTTACACACTCAGACCCAAACATGAGCTTTTTCCATGCATGCTTGAGTATATGTCCATCTGTATGCGCTTTTGTACATTTGTGGTCAAGTAAAGTCTTAAATCTGTCTGTTTGTCTCAGCACATCCAATGGGCTGGTTGAAACTGCATTTAGTTGTCAGCATCCCTGGGAAATGCCACAGTAAAAATAAAAGGACTACTAAGAACATGACATTACAAGAGGATACTTGTTTAGTGGCTTCATTCATACAGATGAATGTGTTCTGTGTGCAGGACCTTCAGACTAGACCACAGAAAACTGCTCTTAATATTAAAAATACATGGACGCCAAAGAAATTAAGTTCTGAAGTAGCTTCTTGTAGAAGATCGGTAAAAGAAGGAAATGATCATGGTGTCTGATCCCAAGGCCTTCTCTTTTGTGTCCTACAGAAATGTATTTGTGATTTATCATGCATGAGAGGTAATCTATCATTTTGGATTACTGGCCTTGATTTTCATTTTCCCTAATATTAGGCACCCTTTGTTAACTTTTCTTCATTTTATGGTGTGCAGCCATTTTGCAGCAATCTCTTCAGTTGAGGGTCTGTAATTGAGCAGTGAATCTTTCAGGCGTGAGTAGACATTTTCTGCATCTATCATTCTGACAATGTTCAGTCAGTTCTGAACTTCTTGTAGTAAGAAGGATTTTTGCCCTGAAAAGAGAAGAAAATCAAGGTTGTGACTGTATCCGATCACGCAAAGACCCTGCAACACTCCTCGTAGGGCTGTTAATCCTATTGTCCTACCTAGTTTCCACCTCTGATAACTGCATGTTTTCTCATGTAAAAGTCTTTGAAAACATCTTTTTTTTTTTTTTTTTTTTTTTCACTGCCCTGGGCTTAGTGAGGGGAGTCAAGTAACTTCTGGGCTCTGATCTTAGTGTGGACTGAGTTTTACTGAAGAATAAACTACTGACAGAGCTCTTCTTTTACCAGTTTAAATCGGCACAAAACTGAGCTTGTAACTGTAAACAGTGTGTGGCCGGTTTTACTTTCTATGGGAATTTCCAGCTGGAGATCTCAAAACACTTCAAACATTACTTTCTTGGCTTAAGTGATGTTCCCCAAAGAGGTTATTATCTCCATTTTGTAGCTGACTAGAGTCAAGTGCTGAATGATCATGCCTTAAAACTGACTGGAAAAAGTGCATTTGGGATGCATACTCAGTACAAGTGATTTCCATATAGTGTTTGTTAGTTTATAAGTGACTTCAGGAACGTACTGTGTCCCAAGACAGTCAGGCTGGGTTCTTTCTCCACTGCACATCATCACCAACAGTGAAGGCTTTGCAAACTAATTTAAACCTCCCAGGACTTACACCCCTGTTGTCTCAAAGAGGTGGTTTTCGATACCTTGGTACAAACCATGGCAAGGTCAGTATGTTTGCATACGAAGCATTTAAGGCACAATCTGGAGACGTGACAGACTGAGCTGTGTGCGAGAGCTTTGACCAGCCTGCAGGACTGCTGCCAGTGGGCTTTGACAGAGCTGGAGGACCCCATCCTGGCTGTGAACCAGAGTGTGTTTTGTGAGCAGCATCGTGGAAAACAATACATTACTTTAAAAAAGCAGATGCATAAGTAAATTAAAAAAAAAAAAAAAACAACAAACCAAACCAAACACCACTGAATACAGAACCACAAACAACCTATTTGCTCGTTTTCTCAGGGATAAGTTTTCCTTAAGTTCCTGGCTAAAATCACATATGCAAGCTGTAGCAGATCTCAGAGCAGAACCCAGGAGGGCTGAGACTTGATCCCTTGCTTTCACCACGAGATAGTATTCCTGCTCTCTCCTACTCACAGCTTTGGATGGAAAATTATTTAAATCATACCGAGCTCAGATTTATGGCCTAAAGTGCGGTCTGCACCTCTGCACCGCCTGGGCTGGGGATGCAGCTCCCCTTGCTCTCCTCTGCCCTTGCAGCAGCAATGCCTCCGGCTGCCCTCCCCAGCCACCCAGCGCCTCCTACCCTAGGCTCTGCCGGCTCCAGTGGCCATATATGGCAATAGACTTCATGGTAATAACACAGGAGAAAGGATACAGGGATTGTCTTGGTTGAATATGTCAGAAAAGTATTTTTAAGGGGATATACAGGCACTAAAGATAGACTGGCTGGCTGCTAGTCTGCTAGAAACTCATCCCCACTTTGCTCAGACAAATGGCAATAAAGCCAAAAGATTAATTTTCCAGGCTAGGGGATGCTTGCGAATGATGTTTTCCAGTACAGAGGGTAAAGGGGGTTTCTTTTTGAGACTTAAAAGCATAGGCTATGATGTGAATAATTTGTTTTTCCTCTAATTTATCTAGGTAAACTCCTGGAGCATTTCTTCGCTGCAAAGTGCTAAGAGAGTTTTGGTGCTCTCTTAAGGAGGAGGAGATTGATGCTAATGTATGTAGTGTGTAAGGGTCCAAAAGGGAGAGAAAATGAGAATTTAGTCATGCCAAAATGATGAAAAGCCCCAGAAAGTCAGCACTCCTCCAGCAATGAAGAGGGAGTGTTTCAGGAATTAGAAATACTGGGTTATATCTGGAGCCAAACCCTTTTCCCTCTGCTGTGTTGTGCATAAGCAGATTTCAGCTTTACCGTGTTCCTGTCTTCAGAGTTAAGCAGCAACAACAAGAGGGCATTCAGCTCATCCTATTTCTTGCGAAATGCGTGGATAGATGGCGATGAGGGCGTGAGTTGGCTGGATGAATTTCTAGCCTGGTTACACACAGAAGTGAAGCAAATGCGCAGTCAGGCCATCAGCTTTCTCCCTAATCACTTTTGAACTTGACCATACTAAAAGTGTGAGCTGCTTCTGTGAGTTTCATGAAAAGACGAGATGAGATGCTGTAATCACCTCCCTGTGGTGAGCACAGCCTGTAGCCTGAATTCGTCCCATGGTATCCACCAGGAGAGAGGTCTGCGAGCTCCTCAAATACAGGAAGACTCAGTTTTATTCCTTATCAAGTCCCAAAGAGATCAACTACAAGGAACCAGCTACAAATTTAGTACTTTTACTCAGAATTTGTTTGGTTTCTATGTAGCTGGGTCTGGCTGGCAAGCAGCTGGCTTTCTGCTTTTACTGCGTAGCCTGTGCTTTTTATCTGAAGCCTGCTTCTTTGAAGGTAGCTGGAAAAATCTAATTTGATTCTTCTGACTTTGCATGTAGAGTAAGTATTTTGCCTCTAGTCATGGTGTGTCATTTAAAATAAGATACAATAACTCTTGAAATTTGTAAGTGATGGCAGGTATGAAGGTTTTATAGTAAATGTTTGTTCTTGTGTAGTAAGACAGTTTTAAAGAGAGAAATATTCCAGACATACCACGTGGCAAAAATTCCACTGACTTCACCCATCACTGTCAATGGCTTGAGGCAGAGACTCTTTCCAGCTTTGTACCTGCAAATATTTCTCTCTATTCCTCATGCCACTGCAGTCAATGCGATACACTGGTGTATATCCTGATCCAGCTGGAGATTCAAGACCTATCTATAACATAAGTAGGGAATAATAAAATAGTTCAGGCTTCACAAGCTTTTTCCAAGTCTGCATTTGAAAGAGGCAGTTCTGAAGTCTACTGATTGTAACATTGTAATGGTAATTGTGCTATTTAAAATCCTTGCGATGGAATAACAGGTTATTTTAAATATATTTAGTTTTGAGGCTATCCAAAGAAATGAAAGGTCTTCAATTTTCTGATTACATTTGCTTATATATTTTAAATATTGGAATGCATAGTCTGTTTATGATCTCAGTTTGATTTTCCTGGCAGATCACCCTGTGTCTGTGTATATTTAAGACAAAGGCATTTGTGGTGAGAAAAAGAGAATGATTTCCCTTTTCTAATGTGTGGGAAAACTTAAAACTATTAATGGAGTGTGCTCTATTACAAAGAATTCTCAGTACAGCCTTCCAGATTATGCCATTTTATTAGAATTAACACATTTGGGGATTTCTTTTATTTGCTTTCTAGTTTTGGAGCCATTCAGATAAATTTATTCATATTTTCACGCATTTCATTGCAATGGATAAAAGTTTGCTGACTGCCTTTCCCCACTCTCACTCACAGTTATTTTTTAATTAAAGTAGTCATCTTTTGTTTTCATATGACTCCAGGAGACTCCATAGAAAAAACTGACAAAAACACCGAGTCTTGTGATTGAAAGTTGGCAACACTGGTGGAATGTTTTATCCTTAAAATTTTGAGTTAAAGCTATAAGCATGTGAAAACCACATTCATAATGGCAGCTGTCTGCAAACGTAATTATAGAGAGTGCATCCAGGCAACCATTATATATTAAAGGCATTTCATCCTGGTGAGCTGTAGAAGTTTGAATTTTATGCTGTGCATTGAACGCAGTTACATTGCACATAGAAGATGATGAGCGAATCTTTGCCAGTGAACCCCCTTGAACCCAAATGAAGTGTTGGATCCTTGAATATGCATTTACTTCAGGTCTTGCCATGAACTTCCACTTGATAGTGTGTCGTTTTTTTTAATCAAAATTTAATTACAACCCAATTAAACACTTCAGCTTCTCCTTAAATATGTGAGGTATGATAAGAACCGGCTTTACTTGAGTGCATGACTTTGCACATACTATTCAGTTAGTAGTGCTGCCAAATCATTTCCCTCTGTTCTGTCTGTAACTCCCATTACTATCTGCCTTTGCCAAAATTAACTAACTGTGTGGTGTGAGCAGATGCTGAAAACATGAGCCATTGAATCAGGGTCATGCAAGAGACAGAAATGAATGTTCTCAGAAACAGTACAGTCACATTTCTCTAGGAAGAAAACAGCAGTGTATTTACACCATACTGAGGACCAGCAACTGAAAATAAAACAACACACATTAAAAAATTTCTTATGGTTTTGGGGAATTTAGGGCTACGTTAAACTCCGAGCTGCAAATGCACTGCAACAGATATATCTAAATTTTCTGTTACAAAGGATGCCAAGTGCCATGAAATACTGAGCTTATGTTTCTGGGACAAGACAGAGGGAAGTTCAGACAGTCAAGAAAGGATGCTGAAGTGCTTTAAGAAATTAGCTCGGAAATAAAAATGTAGATTCATTTCCCTCCTCTGCTTAGATTTTTTTCGTATGTGACATTGAGGGAGAGATTTAATCTTTCTTTTGTTCCCGAGTTCTCCATCTGTAAAATGGGGCTGGTGCTCTTTCTTTCTTTATGGCATATAGTGCCTGTAATTTATGATGTGCTCATGAGTTGTGGCGATAGAGTCTTCGTAAGCCTATAAACATTTGATTTGTTTAGCTTCACCCTTAAAGGGAACTTCAGTGCTGTGAAAGGACTGTTTGGTGCCATCTTTAGCTCTTTAATGGTTTCCACATCAAAATTGTTCACTTCAAAACTGAAAAGATGTTCTTTGCTGTTTTTGCTTTTCTTCTCCTTTAAAGAACTGTGGATTTTGACAGTTAGCTAATTGCCGTTTTCCCTGGAACTGGGAGTTCTCAGGCCGGATTCTCCTCTCTGACAGACGGGTTTGCTGTAAACAGTGTGAAGGGAAGAGCTGGATATGTGAACACGTACATGTACATGTAAAGAGGAAAGTTTGCATGTCTAGCAGTAATGCTTCCAGCAGTGTAGGATGCCTTTCTTTCTTAGCTAGCTTGGCTCTGCTCTCCTTGTGTGGCTGCATGGCTGTAATCGGCGGTGTGCTGATTACACACCCTCAGTACCCCCTTGGCATGAGTCAGGACAGAGAGTTGGGTCCTGTGCTCATCAGCACAAGCAATTTCAGACTGATAATGGGCTGGTGGTAACCTCATGAGAGACAAAAAACTTAATTATGCCCATAGGGAATCATCAAATGTCTTTACTCATCATTTGTATAGTTTCACGTTTTGAAGTTCTTCAAATTCTATACAAATCTCAGTGAATTTGGGTCTGGATTTTTCTTTAACTTTTTAAAAGCAGACTTAATGTCATTCCCATTTCCAAGAACACACTTACAATTGCTTTGACCTATACCTCTATGTCAACGTGCAAGTAAAATACAAAAATACCACAAAATACCACTGCGTGGTATGAACTGTAAGTTGATCAGCACTTCATTAATTCTCCAATAGCAAAAAAAAGAGCAGCTGGGTAGTTTATTATGCAAAACTCTTGTCCTTTGACATGTGGGACCTTGGATCTAATCCCACTTTTTCGTCATCATAATGAAATTAATTTGGTGGTGTCAGCTGAGTATGTATTGCAAAACTAGCATATGGAAATCAGCAGTGCTTTTGGTTTCTTTACTCAGGAGAGCTTGGAGCTTAGCTTGTCTAGAAACTGAAACCTTCAACCTGTAGACATTACGTCTCCTCCAGGTTGTACCTGAAATGACTTAGGAAGGCAGTGTGGAGAAGTTGGTGTAGTGGTAGCCTGCGTGATGACACCTGCCAGCCTAGTAAATGTCTGTGGGATTCTCCTTCCCATCTCCCTTCACATTCATATATATTTTCTCTGAGTTGTATTTTATGAATAATTAATAAGTTTTGCCTTGTCTCCTAAGGTTATAAAAGATGTGTGCAGCAACTGTATGGGAGCGGTAGACTCCGATGGGCTGTTGTCTAGTTCTCCAGTACACAAGACAGAGCTGGAAAAGGTAAAGTTAACAAAATGATGAATGCAGAATTCCCTGTGATTACTTATTATAGAGGCACAGATAGACACTGCGTGGTTTAGGGGATGTTCAGACCACAAAGCTGAAATTGAATTTATGTTCTGGATTTCATGTATTAACTTTTTCATGTTAGACCATTTTCTGGGGCAATCTTCAATAACTATTTGCTGACTCGTGCTACTGTTTTACACTATTAGCCCCTGTGTCATTTTTGTTTGGATACATGCACACATCCTACAGAATTAAGACTTCTGCCATGTCTATTTATTTGGTCATGAACAACCAGCAGGCTGGCATGTATCCATTAGTATCTTCTCTTTAGCCATTTAGGGTGCAGGCTAATGCATGTGCATGTGCATGTGATGCAGAGATGCTCTCTGTCAAGTGCAAAGAGCAAGCAGGGATGTGACCCTCAGCAAAGAACAGCTGAAGTTTTTTAAACTTAAAAGTTTTTTAAAACAAAAGTTTTAAGGGAAAGCCTTTAACTTTTGAGAATTTAGCTCTTGAAGAGCTCCCTGGGCATGCTGAGGTCACTGTTTTGGCAGACCCTTTCAAGCATTCGTGTCTCAACACAGAAACTTGGCTATTCGCATGTGGTTGTCTCTGCTGCCTTGACTCAGCAGGATATGAGAGCAAAAATTAGGAAGGAGAACAACCCTGCAGTGAATGATCAGTGCAGACCCTGCTTAAAAATTCCACCACAAACAGTTTTGTCACCAAATTCCTGATGGCAAGTTCTATTCCCTTGGTGGAAGGACACTACAGTCAGTAGTGTTACATTGAGTTGCCCCTGGGATAGTGAGACCAAAGCATGTTCTATGACAACTCAGACCTTCTGATTTCACAAGGCAAAAGCTGTTGTGTTTGCATGCTTGCACACACCTGGAGACTATTAACAAATTCACTGAAGGTGTCATAAAATAGGTGTTTTCTAAAATGCGTGCCATGAGAAAGGATAACAAAACTTCTCATTTGTTTCTTTTTGTGATAATCTGTACATCTTCGTCATGGCTTCACTGCTCATGAGTAATGTGGTTATCAAAACTATGCTGGCATAAGCTCTTTACCATGTCATCCTATATCTATCTATCTATCTATCTATCTATCTATCTATCCTATATTACAGAATAATCGGTGCCAAAAATCTATTTCAAAAGTCTCTTTTTTGCGGATATTGGAAGTACCGAAGCACCATGTAGGAATGCACTATTTTCTGATAAGTTGTAGTTGTAAATGCGTATGTGAAGCATTTATTAAAGATTTAATTTTAAAATTATTCATATCTGATCCATGTAATTGCCCATTGCTTAGCAGATTAATAAACAGCAACATTTAGAGTCTAGAAATTAATTGAAAATATATTGTGTAATAAAAGATGTTGAACTATGATTATTTCACTGTTTTGACTGTACTTTTAAATATAGACCTATTTTGTGGTTTCTGTGTTTTTCCAAGGCTTATATGGCAATGTAAGTAAACCCTCTAAAACTGAATTTTTTACTATCTTCTATTCATCTTTCAAGTGGATGAGAGCTTGAAATGTGTTTTGTTTCACAGTAAGCATGCTTTTAAATTGACTCATGGCACTTCATTTGGTGAAGGTGCTAACACTGTATGTCAACTAATCTCTTTGTCCTTGCAGAAGTTGTCATCTGAGAGGCCAAGCTCAGATGGGGAAGGTGCTGTGGAAAATGGCATCACTACCGTGTGCAATGGGAAAGAACAAGGTATGTCTCAGATCCAGAGATGCTTGGTGTAAATAATATGTGCATATAGGGAGTGCTAGGTAGTGAAATACCTGGCTTTTGTCTTTTAAAAATAGGCAGTAATGTTTTTGAGTGTTTTTATTAGGATTCAATTTAACTTGCAAGCTGAATTATGTCAAGAGTGAATTCTTAAAATTTTGCAGTAACAGAAGGCATTTGATGTTGTCATTGTGCAGGTAAAATGAATATAATTAGTATAAGGAAACAGAATATAGAAATTTTGATTCGGCCTTTTTTGTGTTCAAAAGTACAGGTTTTTAGAGCTTGGGTGACCACTATAGGCAACTAACAGTTGCTTTTAGTAACTGTAACTGTCTAGTGGCAAGATAAATAGTGGGTGTATAGCTTCTAAGCAAAAAAGTTGTCATTGAATATTAGAAGGAAAGAATCATGGGTATTTATATATGTGCATGTGTATACACAGATACATAGATTTGAAAACTATTATGTAATATCAGTGGGTTTGTGAGTATGTATCTATATGATTTTACATATGCTACTTTGGAGCCATGCATGTTTTATAGTCCTTATAATCTAACAGAGGCACATCCCAAACCCAGAGGGAGTTTTATCTGAGTTGTATCTAAAAACCTCGGCCCCTATGCTTTCTTCCCCACCCCCCTCTCTGCTCCCCAAAGCAGAAGAAATTCTGTGACTTTGTTAACTTGCTCTATAGAAATGATATCATTAAGATAAGACATTTACTGCAGCTGTCAAGCTGAAGGGTAATGTGAGCTGCAGTGAGCACAATGTCAATACTGGCCCTGGTGCCAGCACTGTCTCGCCTTTTGACTCATGTCCTTTATCTTCTCCCTGGGTTGTTTTCCAGCATTTCCTGACTATACAGATCTCTGACATACGCAACGGTATAAAACAGTGTCAGGTTTTGTGGCTTCTAGAAGTTGTGGCACATGGTTAGATTTCACCCTATAAAGTCTTCTACTAAGCTTTCAAAAAGCGCACTACTGTTTTAGCCTCTGAAACCTGCTGAGAAACATCTGTGACGCAAAAGCTGTGTTGTCCTTGATGTCCAAAAGTGCCTGGTGGCTCAGATGCCCCACAAGAGGCATGCTGATGGAGCATGTGCTGCTGGAAAACCAGTCCAGCTTAGATGTCTCAAGGAGGGTAATTAAAAATACCAGTTGCTTTTAAAAATTGTTGCCTTCAAGGTGTAGTAATAAAAAATAATAGGCATTAATGACTACAAGGAGATTAAAATACCCCTGGAATAATTTTAAATGGTTCTGGATGAAGTTACACTATTTTTTTTAAACAATGAAGAGGAAACGCTTAAGGGAGTATGTGGGAAAGGAAGCTCCAGAGAGTTCACCTCCAGCCATCACCCATCGGTCAGCCTCTACTCCTCTCTTAACCATCTGCTTGTTTTGCTGTGGTGAAGGAACTGAGAAGAAAAGGCTTTTGTGACAAAAATCACTGGCAGTCAGGCAATCAGTATATTCTTTAGACTCAAAAAGATTAAGTCACGAAGACCTTGTTTCTGCTGCCTCTCAGTTCTGCAGGAAAATAAAACAGCAGTGTGAAGGGAAGATGGGACAGAAAAACAAAAAAGCACTGAAATAGGCTTATTCTGCTGTCTATGCCCCTTAGAATGGTTCCTTTGGGCTTCTGTCTGAGAGAGATGAGTTTTTCTCAGTCTCTGGCTTTTTTCCAATGTTTTTCATCTCCTCCTCACTCAACAGCCACAGCTGGGCATCGGCTGCCACTGCATGGGACAGAAACCTGGCTGCGGGCAGGTGCTGCCTTTGGATTGTCCCTCAGGCAGGGCATGACATGAGCAGATGGATGGGTGGCCTTCCTCCCTAAAACACAGGAGCTCGCTGAATGTTTAGAGGAGCACAATATAAGTTGTGAACACCCTTCCCTTAGGAAGAGAGAATTAGACCTTTGCTTGCACATGCACGTTGCTGTGTTGGAGTTAGCTGGTGAACAGCCATCCATACCTGAAAAGCTGCCTTTCCCCCTCAGCACCACATGCAGCATGTGGCAGATTTGTAGAGTCTTGGCTACAGATACCATTTTTAAATAATGTTCCATAATTCCTAATAATTAAACTAAATATGATAAATTATCCCATTGTGAGTCCCAAACTGCGTCTCTATTTCCCATGCATTCTTCTTCCTCATTCATCAATTCATATAGTCATTTCTCATATGAATATTTTGTCCTTTTTTTCCTCAGTTTACACAAGTCCATAACCACTAAATGTTCCCTATTGCAAAGGGAATTGATATGTCAGGGGTAAAGTTACAGCAGCTCAATCAGTAACTATCCTAAATATATTTTTCATCAAAATCATGTATCAAGGCAAGTTGATGGATATTTTTGCTGCCCTTCCAGTTAGCAGAGAGACTTTTGCTCTGTTGATGGAATCCAAATCAGGCCACTGAATGTGATTTCTGAAAGTTCATTTTGTTTGTTCTGTTTTGCAAACAAAAGGTCTTTTTTTCTGATTCTGTTTAATCTTAGAAACCTTTTTTTTTCAAATTTGTTAAGATTCTGGTCACGTAGGCACTTTTAAAAATCATATCCATAGTCCTTGTGATGTTGCATTCAGTAGCTCAACGTCTCACTGCACAGAGCCGTAATATGACTAGTATCATAGTAAGTTAATGCAAGTGTAGTCTGGATGTTAGTAAAATACCTCTTTTCAGAAAAGCTTTTTCTTTCCAAGCCCTCATGATCACATAAAGTGCCAACTTCTAACCATTGAATGCTTATACTGATCCCACTAATTTAATTGTTAGCAGGTAATTTCTAGGTCTTACCTTTCTACAACGTCCATTGTAATAAGATACCTTAACCTAATTGTACATAGCAGGAATATTTTTGCTAGGCAAGCATGTTCTGTCTTTGTTTTGTACTTAACTGTTGAAGTACTTTGAGGTAAATGTTCAGGAACAACGAAGGATCATCTGGCTGGATTTTTATTCTTGTGCATGTGAGCTAAATTTATACGCAGGTATCTCAGTCATACTGATAATTTAGATGGCAACTGCTGTGGAAAGAGACTTCCACATTGATTAGATTAAATTAAATTAGAAGGTTGATTTTTGTTTTTCTTATCCTTCTGAATGGCATGATTTTTATAGCACAGAGGTTATTTATAGGCATCGGCATTAAAGAGGGCATATAATGTTTATCCCATTGCAGTCTGCAACTTTTGTACAAATATACATCTTGCACAGGATTGTTTGTCTGAACTATTATTTTTATTCAGGTTCTTTCTATTCGTTGGTTAATGTAAACACACTAAAATACACACTTTTGCTTTCTTAATAGTGAAGAGGAAAAAAAGTTCAAAATCAGAAGTCAAGGGCACTGTGACTAAAGTAACGGGGAAAAAAATAACGAAGATCATTGGTTTAGGAAAGAAAAAGCCATCAACAGATGAACAGACCTCATCAGCTGAAGAAGATGTTCCAACATGTGGTAAGCGATTTTTCTCTTTGAGTCTTAAATACACATTGCAACTAAACCTTTATAAAATTCTAGCCTAGAAATTCCTCAAAAATTGCTTTTATTGCCATAATTCTTCCCCCAACATCAGAAAGATGCACTCAGACTGAACAAGGAGGAGAGTAATCAAGAGCTTACCATTTGAAAAGAGACTAGAAGAACTTGACTTTTTAAATAAAATGGTAGCACAGACTCAGAAGGAATATCATTGCTCTTTGCAAATGTGAGGGGCAAGTGAAATGTGGACAAAAAGCAGAAAGAAAAGAACTGTTTTCAAACAAATGGGTATAAAATGAATATAGGCTGAACTATGAAATAAATTCAGGCTAGGAATTAGAAGAAGGTTCTTGAGAAGGTATCAAGTCTTTTATGATGGATCAAGGTGAAGTTTTTTGGGATAGCAATCAAGACAGCAGTCAACTGGTCTCAGCCAGAGTGATTTGAGTTTAATTGTGGGTTCCTAAAGTGATACATATTGGGTAAAACTTGAATGAAGTAACAAATTTCTAGTAAGCTATTTTAACTCCTAATGTTGATCACTCCATATGACAGCTGCAGCACTTGGCAGCACCAAGGCAGTATATAAAAAGGCATGCAAAAAATGCTTATGTTTTGTATCTTAGCTGTTAACGTTTTCTTAGAATTTAGGACTTTGTGCAATGTACTTAGCTGATATACTCACAGCTCTGGTATTTTCAAACAATGCAATGTATTTACATTCTCTTGTTTGCCTTCTGGTGCTCCAGTATTAAGTAACACTTCCACACGTGAATAAGGTTGAAGCCACCCTTCTCCCAATCCCTTCCAAAAAAAAATTTCCATAGAAAGAAAGCTGTGAAGCAGTTGCACTGGATTCTGAATTTGGACTTGCCTTTTCCCCTTTAATTGACTAGGAAAACTTTGGGAAACCCAGAAATCTGTGATTAGGCAGCAGTTGGCAGAATTCATCAGTGCATGAAGTGTGATAGATGCTTGCCCAGTGTGAAAGAAGCAGATCCATGGACCACCAGTGAGAACTTCATAGATCACAGGTGGCTCTCAAGCCACGCTCTGGGAATCATTCACATAAGCAATCTTTGATTAAATAAGTGTGTATATATATGTCTATACATCAGCTAAGTACACATGTGATTTATCAAACAAAAGAACAGCTGGGAAAAGCTGTGTCCAGCCAGATGCATTGTCTGAAGCATCTGACTTCCATAAAAGCCCAAACTTCCGGGGTCTCATACTCCATTGATTATTCTGTATTATGTGAGACATTAACCACAGCTGTACAGTCTAATTCCTGGTATTTCTATCCTTATTTTGGGTATGGACATAAGTATAGCCATTACTATTGCCTGCATTTGGCTCTACTCAACACCACTTGCAGATTTTATAGGAAAATATGTAAGTGTCTAGGCTTTGGTCATTTCAGGAAGTGTTTGCAGAAGGGGTTTCTCACCACCAGAATTTTGGCTTAGTACAATGCCCTCTGGGAGGTTGCTCCACAGTTGAAGGCTTCTGCACTTTAAAAGGCTCTACCTCCCATGAACAAAGGAGGCCCAGCAGGGCTGCAGGGGACACTCAGAGTGGAAATGGAAACCCACCTGCATTTGGAATCATGGCAAAGCTCTTCCCTACAGCATCACTGGTCTTTGACTGCCTGGACTAAGCTGAAGCGCTAATGCCCCAACTGGGAACACACTTGCTGCATTTTGGTCATGTCAACTGTTGAAGTTTTAAGTAGGGATATGTGGGAGGAAAAGCATGGGATCCTGCTTAGTTCGAGTGAAGTAGGAGGGTTTGGAAGAGCTTTTCTGAGAGGTGCATTGGGAGCAGAGCAGGGAAAAAAGTACTGTCTGAAAAAAGGATGCTCACTCCAAAACAAGCCAGCTGGCTTGCACATGAAGGGTTTTCCATTTCCAGGGATTATATTATAATGCACAGCTATACCGGGTTTTGTTACAGGAGGAGGGAGGAGAGCTGGAGAGAGTGATCATCACAAGGAGCCAAAATCAGAGGGTTGTGCACATCCTCCTTTTTTTATGGCACCTTCCAAGATGTGCGCAATTCTGATCTGCCATATCCTGTTGGATCGAGCTTTAACATTGGAACCATAATGTTGGAAGGGAAACCCAGAAAAATGAATGATAAGTCATAGTTTTAATGAAAACCAAAGAGATAGCTATCCAACAGGACTAAATGAAAATCAGACCCGAGAGAGAAGACAGGTTTTTTACATGAATTCTGGCCTGTGCATGACATTATTTCTTTCCCTCTTCATAGCCTGTTTGGAAGCAGCAACATGCAGAATTCATGTAGTGTTCATAATGTGGAAGCAAAAGTAAAAGTTGCGTGGTTTTGTTTTTTTTTTTTATTATTATTTTTTTTAATTCCCAAACCAAATAAGGCAGGAAAATTGGGCATTGTTGTGATTTCAAGGTTTGTGTCTGGTATGATTGTTGCTATGGGACAGAGAAGGAAAAACACAAAACACTGCCCATTTGGTGATACTATATGCCTAGACACTATATCCGATATAAAGCATGATAAGAAAAGTGTTTGGTTTTTTTTAAAGGCACTTTGTTCCTGAAATTTTGATTTGTTGTAAGGGTACTGTATTATCCCTGGGGAAAAAAAAAATAAAAATCTTTGTTTAAACTTTTGTCCTGAAGTTTAGCTAATTTTCGTAGATATTTACTTCTTGAATTTTAAACCAATATGATTTTCATTTTTATTGGCATCAGTAGCAGTCTTTTAAATTTTACTTTAAAAGTGTTGCAAACCCAACGTGCATTCTTCTTTCTAAATGAAATGAGAACATATAACATATGATATATATATATAACATATAACATCAATGCTTAGTAGGTCTTTAAAATACTGATCTTGGCTGTTACAGAAGGTAGCTCATCAACTGATTATATAATATGAGCTGTGATTTTCCCAGAAAATTTTTGGTCAGCCACAGTTATCAAAGCCATTACACATGGAGAAGGTGGGTCTTCCGTGTGAGCACATTGGCTGTGTACATACCTTTTTATCACTGTCCCTTAGGGATCGGTGTGCTCCTACTCATCTAGCCACTGCAGTGACTAACAG
The DNA here is from genome assembly GCA_013400535.1 of Scopus umbretta. NCBI lineage: Eukaryota > Metazoa > Chordata > Aves > Pelecaniformes > Scopidae > Scopus > Scopus umbretta. The sequence continues at coordinate 25,053 of VZTL01047502.1, forward strand.
AACAGCCATTTGCACGTGAGCAGGATTAATCTTTATAAGCTTTTTTCTAGGTTATTGGCACAGTGAAAGTTTTCATTAAAAGAAGTTGGACAGGGTCATATATTTGTCTTCCTAAAATCCATCTGGACTTTCTATTACAAGAGGAATAAGTTGTTTAAGTGCTAGCATTACATTGAAAAGTAAGTTTCTTTTTTTTTTGTTTTGTTTAGTCTTTTCAAAAAATGTCAGGAGTAAAATATCTCATGTTTCATTTTATTGCAGGATATCTCAATGTGCTCTCAAATAACCGTTGGCGTGAACGGTGGTGCAGAGTGAAAGATAATAAACTTATTTTCCACAAGGACAGGACAGATCTGAAGACGCACATTGTTTCTATCCCTCTCCGTGGCTGCGAAGTCATCCCGGGACTGGATTCGAAGCATCCCCTGACCTTCCGCCTGCTCCGAAATGGGCAGGAGGTCGCTGTGCTCGAGGTGCGGTCATTGGTAATGACTATGACTTGTAGGATCACCCACAAGCTAAATTGGAGAAGCGCTTTCATACAACCTGGCCATTCAAAAAATCTTTGGAATAATATTATTGCAGAGCTGGATAATAAATACTGAAAGGAGGGAAAAGGTATTAAGAGTTGTAGGCAAAGAGAGAACTGAAATTTAAGGCAGTTCAGAAATCTTAGTAAGATGCTTTTCTCTACACTGACCTTCCCTTGACCTGTTACTAAAATATCCCTGCTCATTCTCTATACACACTTTTATATCAGGGATATAATTACTTTGGGTAAATAACTTAGCAATAGTTAAATAATGGATCACTGTTGATGGAAACTCTAGAGCTCTTAACTCTCATTTGCCTGCTGCTTATGTGAACCACTTTTGCTCAGTCTGTATCTGTATTAAGGTAATTCTGCAGTAAGAAAGTAGAGTACGATAGTATCCTGGTGAGTCTCTTGACGCACCACACAGGTACACACTGGTACACTCCTCGCGCTACGAAGGTCGTACCTTCATCTGTGTCAGGTGGTCAGGATTTTCTGAGGGGCTTTAGTCATTGTATTTTGAAAACTGAAATGAGAAGACACTTAAAGCTAAGTATAATGAAGGTATAGGAGGAAGCAACCGTTTGTTTTCAGTGGCAGGATGGACACTTTGACACTTTGGATTTCCCACAGTAGGTCACATTAGTCTCCTGTCCTTGCAACCAGGCCTGTTATATGTGAGCAATTCAGGGAGGCTGAAAAACTAGAGAGCAGCTCAAGAAACTGTGAAAGGCAATGAAATATTGAAAAAGAACGAGAAATTTAGAAACTGCATAGTTTCCTTACCCTCCTCTTTTTTCCATTATTTATTTTCCTGCCATTTAACTTTGCAATTGGTGACTTGAAGCAAAATATGAAAAATTAAAAATTATTTTAACAGGATTCGTGTTTGTACTGTGCCATTAGGAATGTAAATGCCATGATCTAGACAAATGTATTGGAATTTTTCGAAAACCAACACTAAAATTTCTTCTACTGTCTCTTTTTTTTTTTTACCTCTTGTTTCTGCTTAGGACTAAGATTTTGTTCTTAGGAGTCATCCTAATTAAAATCCCCCAGGCTAGCATAGGAAAATAATTGTGTTACAGCTTTCCATTTTCTGAAGTCTAAAATAAGCATGACTTGAATCTAAATCCAGTAGCCTTAAACAATTATTTTTTCTTCTTTTTTGGAGATTGCTCACTTCATATTACATCATAACTGATGAGCACATAGCTTACTTGAAACACACTCCTAGCAAAGCAGATTTAGTAAGAAATCCTGGGGTTCAGCAGAGAGAAACCAGAGCCTCTCATACAATGTGGTAGCAATTTGTCAGCCAAGAAGAATGCACCATTTTGAAATAATGCTCAGCTCAGTGGCAGACTAAAGACCTAATGTATGCCCTTGCCCTCTCCTCGCAGGCATCCTCCTCTGAAGACATGGGCAGATGGATAGGAATTTTGCTGGCGGAAACGGGGTCTTCCACAGACCCCGGAGCTCTGCACTATGACTACATCGATGTGGAAATGACGGCAAGCGTCATCCAGGCTGCCAAACAGACCTTCTGGTGAGAGCCGTTCAGCTATCCGGGTGTTTCCCATACTGTGAGGATTTATATCTGTATGTTAACTCTGGTGCCAAGAGAGCTTATCAGAATCCGCCCCCCTTTGCCAGATACTGAACTCCTGAAGTGTTTCAGCATCGCAGCATGTTAGATGTGTTTATGATTATTGTGTTGGCATCCTACTAAGTTCTGTAAAGGATGCAGACACCATCCAACTTTACTCAAATCTTTACTCATTTTTTCAGTAAGTCTCCTTATCAAATGCTATATATTAATATTTTATTTTGCCTGAAGTCTTAGAACTATACCTGGAATAGGACAAATATGCTGAAAATTAAATAAATATGCAACTGCGTAGTTCACATTTATCTGTTGGCTGTTTTTGCTGTACATATAGCCAATATGTACAGCATATATTGGCCAACATATGCTGTACATTAAGAATGCACAGCAAATTTAAGTCTTGGATAGTCACATTCTCAGTGTTTCCTTCTCAAGTTCTTTTTTTGATTAATTAAAAACTTCATCAAGCTCACACCAGTCCAATTAATGAATGGGGTTTAATTTAGGAGGTGGAAATCGGGAAGGTGTCTAGGGCGCAGCACGGAAACTCTGTTTAAATTGCAAATCTGTACAGTGAATTCCCCATCACTCATCCTGAACTAAGAAAAATAATGCATACTTGGCATAGATAGTAATTTACATGTTCATCAATTTAGGCGTTAAAGCAGTCTTTGGTGAGACTCTTCTCACTCTCAGTCTCTACTGTCATTTTTCCTTAGATAGATGAGGTTGTTTAGAAACGGGACTGAAGGAACAGTTGGGACAGGCAAGATGCCATGCTGCAGATGTACCCTGTGGTTTCCTGGGGTCAGAAAGCCGCTGGCCTGAGAAGACAGCTGGCAAAAGCGTCATCCCTCATCTTGGTGCAAAATGAGACTACCCACACAAATTTGGAACTTGTGTGACTTACTATATTAGCGAATCACACCCCATCTGCCCATCATAACTTTGAACAGACTGAAAACACAAAAAAAGAAAAGGCAAAAGCTTCAGAGTTTTGCAAAAAAAAAGACTCTCCTGCCATTAGCGAAGTGTTAAGAGAACTTTAGCGAGAGAAACTGGGCAGCTTCATTCAGGATCTGGTTTGAATGACTTCTGATAGAAACCAAAATGATTCAGTGTTACCACAAGCCCGTTTTTGTGAAAACCAGATAATTTTGATAGAATCAAAATGCACTTAGCTTACAGACTTACATTAATATTTGTTTTGAAGTTAATAGGGCTCAAAAAGTTTATCCTGTGTTGACATGTATTTTTGCTTCAGTCAGCATCTAGCAATAACCACATTTAAGAAAGAAATAGAATGGAAACCTTTTCCCCCTGAATACTGCTTGGCTTTCCTCTTCTGAACAAATGTGATATTAATTGGAGCCAAGTGAAAAAACATATGCAACTAGACCACATGTTAGAAAGGAATGTCAAACAACTTGCAAAATAGCAGATTTCCCCTACCAAGAATTAGTTAAAATTCATTGGGTGTCTTTAAAAGACTGTAAGAGCTTGTTGATAAGCAACTAGAGTAGCTGTCTGCTGATTTTCAGCTACTTCTAGAAAATGAGGAGACATGAAAAGATACTTAAGTGTTAATAAAATACTATTGCTGCCCTTTATAGAATGAATATCAGTATTCCAAATTAACTGCAGTTATCATTAAAGCTTTGGTTATTGCAGTCACTTCAGGACTATTGGTTATTCATTTCCTAAGACTGATGCTTTGGAAAACGATCAGCTCTTCGTTAATAATCCCATCAATATTCTTCATCTAAATCATTAGGTGTCTACGAAAGGCTGAAGAAAAAATGCTTCCAAGCAGGTTTTCGCCATTTGCTTTCCCATCTAGCAGTTTCAGAATATAATTAACTTACATGGATGCATCTGTAAACAGGATTAATGAAGCTTAGTGAAATAATGCTTATGAAGTGCTTGCAGATACTTAGATAAATCTTAGCTTCCTTTGAGAAATAGTTACTCCAGGTGCATCAGATGTCATTAATGAATATCCCAGTTTTCAGACGTGGTTATTATGCATCACTCTACTTAAACAGAAAGAAGTACAGTAATGTCTCCAAATGCAGTCCTTCAGACTGAACAGGAACACTTGAGTAATATTCCTCATTAAGAGGAACAGTAAACAAATGCAACCCTTTAATAATGTCTAATGAAAAATGAAATGTGATAAAATTAAAATATTTTTATAATGGAATTTATTTTGGGCTTTTTGTTGGTTGGTTGGTTGAAGTAAGAAAAGCTTCCATCTAATGATTGTTCCGCCCCTGCCCTGTCCTGTAAGGTTCACACTGAACTGGGCAGGTTCATCCCTCCTGCGAGCCTGGGTCTCCTGTGGCTCAGGTGAGCCACAGTTGCATGAGGTCTGTCTCCTTCTGAATGAGAAATTCAATGGATTCCATGTTATTCCAAAGCCAAAAGAAAGCAACTGTTGAAACCACAGCATTCTTGAGCTTGGGCCAGCACTACAGAAGACCCTCTCTGCTTTAATAAGACTTTATCGTATTTTATGAATGTCAACACAGAGTGAATAGTTCCATTGTTTGGGACGGAAAGCTTTGTTTTCCCATTCACATACTCCTAAAGCTATGGAAATTATTTGGGATCTCACTCTATATCTTGTTCAATTTCAGCGGTTGCTACAAAGTAAAACTCACCCTTGGGGTCATCATTGCTATGGGGTCTGATTCTCACATTTTCTGCATTGTTAGATCTTGGCTCCCAACACAAAGCCTGTTGTAGTCTGTGATATCTTGCATGTGTTATGCAGAATTCCAGTAAAACAAGCTGCAATGTTGATTTTGGGGAGACGGAAACAAACAAACAAGCAAACATATACATGTATATAACAGTATATATAAGTAACAAGCAATAGGATGTGGGAAAATGGCCTCAAGTTGCATCAGGGGAGGTTTAAATTGGATATTAGGAAAAATTTCTTCACTGAAAGGGTTGTCAAGCATTGGCACAGGCTGCCCAGGGAAGTGGCTGAGTCCCCATCCCTGGAGGTATTTAAAAGATGTGTAGGTGTGGTGCTTAGGGACATGGTTTAGCGGTTAACTTGGCAGTGTTACATTTACAGTTGAACTCGATGATCTTAAAGGTCTTTTCCAACCTAAATGATCCTATGATTATATATATATATATATATTTATACACCTTTTGAAGTGTCCAGAGGGCTCAGATCCACCCTGTGAAACAGAGCAAGGACGAGCATATGGAGTATTTGCATGCACAGTTACTGAGACAGAGTTGGGAAGCATAGTGCCACTGTTCACGCTCTACCCAGCCAGAAGTTCTGATACGGAAATGAAAAATTCCCAGATGTTGAGGAAGAAAATATTTGGCAAATTTTGATAGATATGTTAACTTCAATTTCGTCAACGTTCCACTTTTTTACAAATTTTTGCTGGATTTGATTCTGTTTCTCCCAGTTCCTAAGTTCGCATCCCTCCTGAACGTGCATACACTCAGAAACACCTGCTTCTCCCCAATGCAGACAACAAGGGAACTTTTATGGGACACTGGCAAGCTGGTTTATAACACAGATCAGCAGGTTCCCATGTAAACATTCCACTGAGCAGTTACAGCTGTTGCCCTCCTGGCTTTCACACAGTCTTACACTGTAAGAATGGAGTACAGGAACATATGTTGTAATATTGGCTGCTAGCAGCAACGTGTGGGTAGCAAAAGAAGGAAAACTGTCTTTGGCTTTCCTGCAGAAGGTGAAAAGATATGTGCTTCCAGGCTACATAATCAGATACAGGGAACATACCACTGAATCATCATTTAGACTTTGGTTCAAGTTCTGGTTTTTATTATTTTTATTTTGCTTTATTCAGTTTTATGAACAGGCGAGTTATATCTACAAATCCGTATCGGGGAAGCACTGCCAATGGCTACGCCTGTCCGAGTGGAATGGCACTTCATTATGATGATGTTCCCTGCATAAATGGATCGGTAAGAATGGAATTTGCACAGAACAAATGGTTTGCATGTGTTGAATGCATGGACATCTGAAAATTATATTATCTAAAGAGCCCCACTGGGCAGTTTCCAAATGAACTCCTATTTTTTTTGATTGGGAACCGCAAACCTCTCTCACACCTACACAGTATTAGGGGTGTGGGCCATACTGTTTACATTAACCTGCACGTGAGCCAACGTGCATTTAGAAAGCAGTTGCCTGTTGATGATTTGTTGCCAAGTCCTTGCATATAATACTCGCTTGAGGGGGTATTTTTTAGATCACACCAGAACTGGCAAAATTTAGGACTCAGTTACACCACACACTTTTTGGTGTCTGTTGAAAAGAAACCAAACCCCAGACACTCAATCTGTGGGCCTGCATGCCTCATGACAGCAGGTACTGCTCATCCCAAAGGAGAACCACAGTGGCCACTTCCATCTTTACATTTTGCAGAGCTGATCATAGGCAGATGTGTTATAGGGTTTAACATGTAGTGGATGTTTACCCATAGCAATATGTGGTCCTCAGGAAGATTTACAGGGGAGCTACAGCCTGTGTCAGCCCTTAATTTGGGCTTCTTCAGAAAGGCCTTCACTAAGGCTGAACTCAAGAGAAGTTCAGAGTTTCAAAGTGTTAAGTGGACTGCAAGTTCAGTCCTCCATCATGTCTTAGTAATGTCAGAAAGATAGTAGAACCGCCCCATCCCGGGAACAACACATGAGCACATGGGTGGTGAGTAGTCTGTATGTGTAGTTCTTGGATGTGCTCAAGCCTTTGTATGAGTAGTGTACTGCCACAGCCAGGATGGATTAAGGAAGGATATTTGGCAACCAGGTTGGTTTCTTTTAAGATTAATTGAATGAATCACTGGAGTAATGCTGTTGAGCTTTCCATTTTTCTGAAAAGGAAAAAAAAAAAGAAGGAAAAAAAAAAAAAGGAATGGCCTGTAGCTATTTTAGCTGGTTAGCTCAGAATAATAATTCTCCATCAAATAAAATGTAATACTAGCATAGCAGCAGCTGGTATTCACTGGAAAGACATATAGCCTGAAGAAAGAAAAAAAACAAAAAGAAAAAACCCTCTTGGTTTCTGCTAACTGTTAGGCCATATTACTTGTAACAACTCATGTACCAGATGTAATCCCACAGATTCATCTGTGTAGCCTGTGAGTATCCCCTTGTTAACACCATCTGCTTGTGCCCCCTCAGTGCTAGAGCTAACACCTGCAGGTACAGTCTATGAAACAGCAAGGGTGATAGGACAGTACCGGTTGCTCATACTATGGAAAATGCACAGGACTGAGGCTATGAGCTATGTAATGCAATGCTTCCTTTCCACACCGTGTCCTCCTCCTCTTTCCAAATAGTTTGACTCAAGTGTAAGCAATAAGCATATGCTTGCTAAACACCGAGGGCTTGCTATGGTCAAACAAAGTACTAATGTTTTCATTTCACTTAGGAGGTTCTGCATGGTGTATTGTTTACTAACTACCAAAGTGTATGTGTTGCAGTGGGAACCAGAAGATGGCTTTCCTTCTTCTCGTAGCAGGAACATTGGAGAAGAAATGCTTTATGATAACGCAGGCCTGTACGATAACTTGCCGTCTCCAAAAATCTTTGCGCGCTATCCGCCAGCTGACAGAAAACCCAATAGGTTATCTACTGACAAACTCTCCTCTAACCATTACAAATACCCTGTCTCATCCAATCTGTCTTCTGCTCAGTCTGTCACTAATACCTCTGCTGTGGGGAGGGGATCTGGCTCACAGGTACTGTACTATTTAATATTTAACAAAGCTTTTTAGTTTTTGTCTGTTCTGTTTATCTGGTTGTTATCTTAAGGACCTTGGGCTATTTCAGTCCCTTAGTGTTAGCACTGAAGTGCTTGGAGTTTGGTCATAAGTCCACTGCAAATAAAACAGGTTTGCTAAATTGTAAATTCTGGTATGGAAGTATTGGCACCTGGTAAAGGCTTTCCCCACAAGTTCTTGATGATTTACAGATTGTGGATAGTAACAAAAAAATAGATGTGACCTTCCAAACTTAACCTGAATGCATATCTAGCTGCCTGCTGTCTCCTTAGGCAGTGATGTCTTCAAAAAAAAAAAATAAAAGTGAAATATGACCTGGCTGTGACAGCAAATTTGCCTCTCTAGAATTTTACTCATCTGTATATTGTATGTACTATGGTTATATATATTGTGAATATACATGTGCATCATAACGTATGTTATATTTTATAGACACTAAATGATATTTTATATAGTGTGTATATACCACATTTAAATTACTGCCTGTTATTTTCTTTCTCTAAAAAAATACCCTAAGCCTATGTCTGTGCTGCTTTCTGAGGGTGACCTCAGGCTTCTGGACCTCAGCTGAAATGTGAAGCTACAGAGCAGATGAAATCCTGTGTGCTCAGCCTCAGTGGCAGACAGGCAGACCCCAGCAGGGGGGCAGAGCAAGCCTTGCTCACAGCCATGCCAGAGACCTTCTCTAGAGCCTGTAAGCAGTCTCCAAAAGCTGGTCATTGGCATAAGCCTGTGAATGTATCACAAAGATAGGTGGTTTTCAATCTAATCTGAAATGGAACAGATAGATAAGTGCTTCCCTTGTATAAGGTACCTCTCATATTGCGTGTTAACTGACTCAACCCTTACAAAAACTTAGTATTGGAATATTCGAATTCAGTGAAGTTGCAAAATCAGAGGTGGACCTGAGCAATAAATTGCCCTAATCCTTGGCTGCAGCAGCACGCGTCTTATTGCACTACTTCAAAAGCTTTTGGAAGCAGGTGACAAGAGCATGGCACACGTACGCCCTGTGCTCGGCTAAGGGATTTCCCATGGAAACACTATGGTTAGTCAGGACAGTGTTGCTCTTCCCAGGGTTGAGTCCATTACAGGAGAGCCCTCTAAATGGAAACCCCTTGGACATGAAATGTGCTGTTTCTGTTAATCTTGTGAGCTTGTCTGGCCATTATAAGAGGTTGCCTTTTTATAAGTAAGAAAAACTGATTGGTAGCTAGAAGTTTTGTAAGAGGAAATTGCTATCTTAACTCCTAACATTTAAGAATGTGAAATAATTATATTGGTTTTGGGGGAAAAAAAAATTCAGGCACCACAAGGATGGCAAGATCATATAGTAAATAAGAAACAGTGTTGAATTTTTGTGTGGCAAACCTTGTTGGGTTTTTCTGTATGAAATTAACTCTGACAAACATGTGCTTCAAGAAGTTTTACTGTATAAAATTACTCAAAGGTACAACTTTTCTGCCTCGCAGTGGCTTTCTTAATATAGTGAATGCCACAGTTTTAAATACTTGGAGATTGTGATGCCACCAGAGATGGGAGTTCATCCCATTGTTATCCTGTGATTGCCGGCGTGGCTTCCGCTGAGCAGGCAGCTCTCAGAGTTGACATCTCTGGAGGAAGCGCCGTCTCCAGCTCAATCAATGAGCTCTATCAAGGCTCTCCAAGCAGGCAGCTTTTTGTCAAGCTTTGCCCTTGATGAAAGGGTGACTGTAATGCCAGTGGCACAGGAATAGCTGGAGCCCATTTGTACTTTTGTTTTCAAACAGTTTAAAGGCAAGAAGCCTCCTGCAACTGCTAATGGGATCACGGGAAAAGGGAGAACTTTAAATAGCCAGCCGAAGAAATCTGAATCAGTGTCATGTGTGAAGCGCACCGCATCCAGTAAGTATGTCTCCTCATTGCTGCCTCACTTGTGAGTGGAGTCATGAGGATACCCAAAATAGCTGTCGTCTTAGCAAACAAGATAAAGAACCACTGTAGTTATTCTGTGGCTGAGAGGCTGAGCAGGAGATTCCCACCAAGACTTTGAATAGGAGATACTGTGCGCATTGGCGACTCATTAGTACTCCACCCATGTCACGAGATAAAGGGTTGTCTTATGGAGAACAATAAATATGATGTGGACCCATGGCTGCAAAGTCATGAGGGCAGCAGGGGGGGAAAAAAAAAAAGGTAATGGTTCTTCATTTGGGGCAGAAAGTAATTCTGTATTCCTGTTGGAAGAGGCATATGAGGAGGTGGGAAAGATGTGAGAACACTATATTGGTCAATAGGGGAAGCACTGTTATCAGTAATGAAAAAAAAAGTATAACGAAATGATGAAGACAACCACACAGCTCAAAAGCTTCCTCAGAGAGAGGAGATTTCAATTGGTGAGTGGCCCATTCAGAAGGAGAGTTCTCCTGGGCAGGTGAATTGCCTCTAGGAAATCCCCAACAGGGATTGCTTTGCTTAAAGAAGAAAAGCCAAAAAAGAAATATAATCATATTTTTAAAATATAGATTCAAAAATATGGCATCTGCTTGAGAAGGAAAGAATATTGTTGTTTAATCCATGACAAATGTTTAAGAAGTCATGGATTTAATGGCACCAAGAGAAATTTGGGTTATACTTCAGGAAAAAAATATGTGTCTTTCTAACCATGCAGGTCAATTGATACTGGAATAGATAGTTGTAGGAGTTAAGGCATCTTGGTTACTAAAGACCAACTAAAACTGGTTTGACAACTATTTGTCAGTAATGGTTTAGTTGACTTGGCCTTCAGATATGCAGACAAAGTGATCTGTTAGCTGACCTGTTTTCTTTGAGTCTGCAACTGGAGCAGAGGTACAGAAGGGACTGTGATATAAATTAGACCACGGCTACATGTGAGCCATGAAATGAAAGCATTTATATGGGAAATTAAAAAAAAAAAGAAAAAAAAAAGCTCTGAAGTATCAAAAAAATGAGAACTTTGTATTCTCTTATGTCAGGTGAGAAAAGACATGTGCTTTAAGTACTTGAAGTAGGAATAGAAACCAGGCAAAAAAGGCAAACAGAGCGAACAGAGGAAAAGAACTTTTCCTCTGACCCCTTCCAATTAAAAATCAAGGGTTCAGAGATAAAGAGGAGCCTCCTTTCCTTCTTCTGTTACATAAAAAGGCAAGGACATTTTTCAAAACTAATGAACTATAAGGTGACTGGTACTTCTCATCTTCCCCATCTAAATGTAGAGAACAAACTATCTATCCCATATCATTTCCAAAGCTATGCTTCAGAACTCAGTGGGAATCACGGACCTTGAGAAAAAGTCAGTGGAAGAGGGACGGTAAACCAGTTTCTCACACCATGAAATGCTTCATGTGATGTTCAGTCTCAGAGAATAGTTTGGAGTTTTGCTGTTAATTTAACCATAAATAACCACAATCCAACACGTGCAGATGCAGAGCAGTACAAATATGGCAAGAATCGTGTGGAGGCAGATGCAAAGAAGTTACAAAGCAAAGAGGAGGAGCTGCTAAAGAGGAAAGAAGCACTCCGGAATAGGCTGGCCCAGCTCCGAAAAGAAAGAAAAGATCTACGTGCTGCCATTGAAGTCAATGCTGGTATGAGGTGCTTTTTTATGCTGAATTCTGCCCTGGGTAGGCTTAATTATCCAACCAGCTTTGTATTCTGTGCTGAAGATATGCCACTACATGGAGTTTGGTTTTGATGTTGAACAATACTCTGTAATGTCTATACTCACTTTCTATATATGTAAAAAATACATAATATAAATATATATCATATATATGCATAGGTGTATATACTTATTTTATATACATATTTTGTGTGTGTGTGTGTATATATATACACACCCAAATGAAATGACACTGATGAGGACTTCAGACCAGCAGAACATAGAAATAATTTTATTACAACTGGCTGATTATATTTTCATGACATGGAAAAATAACAAAACAACTACTGATTTGAAACTAGACCAGAAACTTAGGGAAAGGACTTGAAAGAAAGCATTTGATTTCTGTTGCTAAACTTTTTACATGAAAACAGTGATTTTTGCAACGTATGTAACTGTTTGTGATGTCACTGATTTTTAGAGCCCTTGTTCCTTACTTTTTTTAAAAGAAAGTAAGTTCTGTAAGTGTCAATTTAAGCTTCTTATTGAAATAATAACATTGCTGTGGATGGCAGGCAGGAAGACCCAAGTGATTCTTGAAGACAAGTTAAAGAAGTTGGAAGAGGAGTGTAAGCAGAAGGAGGCTGAGCGTGTAAACCTGGAGCTAGAACTGACCGAGGTGAAGGAGAGCCTTAAGAAAGCTTTGGCTGGTGGTATCACACTGGGCTTGGCTATTGAGCCCAAGTCAGGAACATCAAGCCCGCAGGTATGCAAAGCCATTAAACACGCAAATCCCAGTACCATGGGCTTCTCAGCTCCAGTAAAATGAGTAGGAACTGAGAGTTTTCAAAAGGTTTATTAAGCCCAGGAAATAAGAGCAGAGCTAAATGCCTTTCTGCATTATTTGCATTCTTCACCTACATCAGGTGTACAGGCAGTATGGGTTAGGATGATGTACAAAAGCTGACACCTCATTGTCCTCAGTGGTTGTAAAAGTGCATGAACTGAGACATTGTTCCATCCCAGGGAGATTTAAATGCACCAAGTCATCGTGCAGTGATGGAGACCTAGTTGTGTCCGTCCTCTATCAGTCACTGTCACCCTTTGCAAGAGCTGCATCTCACAGATTCACGATGGAGCATGGCAGCCCTGGCTCATGCTATGGATCTGTGTCAGAAGCAACTGGGTAGCTGCATCAGGTGGATCAGAGGGCTGTATCAGTTCCTCCAGATGACCCAATGTTGTTTAATCCCAGAAAACAAACTTGAATTTTCATCACAGAACACACATTTGTTTTGTTTTGTTTTCTTTCATTCTACCCTCTTTTTCATTTATCCATCATTATTATTAATATGATTTCTTTAAAAAAAATCTGCAGTTCTAAGTCTAGATAGAAAATATTGCTCGTGTGACTATTCGGAAGAAACTCAGTGTAGGGTTTTCACTCTTTATTAGTCTCCAATTTTCAAGCACCGGACTTTGGAAAACTCTCCAATCTCCAGCTGTGATACCAGTGATACTGAATGCTCAATACCTGTTAACAGCGCAGCAGCTCTGAAGCGACCTCCATCATCCAATAATTCTCCGTGTCGAGGCCATGTCCTTCGAAAAGCAAAGGTGAGAAGACTTATGTCTAGTTTTCTTTGTGTGTCCTTTTTCTTACTTTAAAAAAAATCTCATTTGCTTGTGGCAAGACAGAGACAGAGAAGGAGAGAGGGAAAAGTTGGTTCCTGCTGCTTCTGTGGGTGAAATTTAGCTTTAAGAGGAGAATGTCCCATATCTACATTATTTGTATTACTACATAAACACTGCTGATTGGGGGGAATTGGTAAGTACTTTGGGAGACAGATTTGACTCTACTCTTTCATTCCTTGTTTTCCTCTGTTCCTTTATAGATTTAACTTGCAAGGTAAGTAGTCTGTGGTGTAGAGAGTCCATCTACAATTCATAAAGTTGCACTAGTCTGTGTAGCAGAGAAGTAGTTAAAAGAGCACTGTTACAGTAAGTGCTCTGAAACAGCACAAGATTGGGTCTGACCTTTGCCAGCTGGTGCAAGAAAAAAATAGCTCTAAATTATAATAATCAACAATGTGTTGTGCAGGTATCTACTCTTAATGCATATTTGAAGTAGAAATTGAATAAATTTAATTTTGTCTCACAAGTACCAGGCTGAAGTTTGTGTTCCTCTTGTATTGTTAGAGTTTTCTAATTTTTGTGCTTTAGTTTAAATTAGACTTTTATCACTATTCTTTTGGGCTAAATTTGCTAGGAACATAACCATGTGGGCAGCTCATAGCTGGGGGTGACAGTAATAGCGTTGGCCCAAGCTTTTGTTGATTTAATAGTTCACTGCTAATTGAAATTATAAACAATAATAATCATAGACATTTGTCTTTCATGCAGTCCATTTTTTTTTTTTTCCAAAACAATGAAGTATTCTCTCTAGGGATTTTTTAAAGTACCTTCTGCTATATGTCTTCATTGATTATATACCTTTACAGTGACTGAGCATGAGCCTGGTACCTAAACATAGTAGATACTGAAAAATCATCATCTCAGCAAATTATTTGGTTTTCTGGACCATCCTAATCTCTCTGTTTCCTCTCCCCAGCCTTTTTAACCTTTTTTAACCTCTCTACATTGCCCAGGGCATAAATTCTTCTCCCGCTGTACCTTATGTGAGAGCTTTCTCTCCCTTCTTCTACCACCATTTCCTCCATCTTTTCCACAGACATCAACTGCTTTTTCTGCCAGTTAGCCTGATTCATTTAAATTTGACTAAGAGTAATTAAACTCAGGATAATAGGTTTCAGTTCTATTTAACGTTGAAGTTTGCTGCTTGTGTTTCAAAGCTGAGGAAGGATTCATGTGCTCTAAAGCTTATGTATGTATTCCAATTATACCCTAATTTGTCTCATAAAGACACCATCTCTAGCTATACACTTCATCTTAGGTTTGCATGTTAGTACGGTGTTACTCGGGGGAACGTGGGCTAGCAGTTAGAGCACAGTCCTTATGAAATGGAGCATGGATTTGCGCTACACACTGGACAGACACATTTAAAGCCAGCCATTTAATCTTTAAAGCTGGAGAAACCAAGGCACTATAAAAACATAAACATTTTTGGTGTAAAGAATACCTTCCAGCTGTAGTACATTTTTTATGCTCAGCATATACTATACAGGAAAAACCCTGCTGTGTTGTTTGATACTGCTGTGCTTTGGATGGCACGCTAGGTTGGTCAAGGTCTTTTGTAGAGGAATCTTGGATATAAGATTGGGCTAATCAGAAAGGATATGGAGCTACTAAGCATATTTCCCATCCTGGGAAAAACAACTCAAAGTATCCAATTCAGCTTTAACAGCTTTTTCCTAAAACCTCATGCACTAAATGTTAAGAGTGAAATTGTGCTGAATTAGATAGTGCAACCCAAGCTGTACTCAGCCCATTTGCAAGGAGCTGCAGCCAAAGTCTGCCATCAGGTATGCATCTGCAGCACACCCCGCTTTCAGGGGGAGTTAACTGTACATGTGCGAGGGTGGACTCTGGCTCTCAATCCTTTTGGCCTTTTACAGTTATGCGTGAGCCAGGCCTTATAGATGTGGCTAAAAAAAAGGGCGTCACACGTGAGTATCCCAGAGCAGAACTTCCTTGGCTCTCCACACATGGATGTCAATGTAATATGTGGGTGCGACACAGGTTTCAAGTCTGTGCTAACGCTTGCATCTTCAGCAACTGGCAAGTCTCCCAACGTTACGAGGGAGTTGTATAAGCGTTCAAAATGTCAGATTTTTCTTTTTTTTTTTTTTTGGTTTTTTCCCCCAGTATGTATCTGAATGCACTGAATGCTTCCCTTCTTGCTCTTTCCTTGCACGAGGGATGCCAAGTCTGTCATCTGCCAGCTTTGTATTTGCAGCCATCCTCTTGTCACTGTCACGAGCTCACAGCGCTGCGCCGCTCCCCGCGAGGCACCCGGGGCTGCCAAACGTGTGCACTGGGCACAGCAACGCCTCGGAGGGCAGGCGAGGCACTGGAGACAGCAGGTTTGGAAGCTGCCCCACCAAAATCTCCTCTCAGATGCACTGACGTGAGAGGGAAATAGAGACAGAGAAGCAAGAGGACAGGTCTAGTGTTAAATCTAGAAGCTAGTAGCAATTTGGGGATTGACTGTTTAGGACATACACTGTACATATACACATATATGCGCACACGTATTCGGGTTTTTTAACTTCTCTGTTTGTAACATGCTTTTAATTTTTTTTAGAAAGTGATAATGCATATTTTTAAGAAGTCAGAAGGCATTTTAATTGTGATTTTATTAATCTCTACTTGGCTGAAAATGGAGACTATATTAAAACGTGGAAAACAATATTCTGCATTAGCATTCCTAGAGGAGTAAAATACACCAAATATCCTTCATCCACAAGAAAAAAATTATTTAAATATTTAACATTTCAAATGAATTTCTAAAACCAAATTTTTATGTGTAGCAAGGAAACGGCAATGAGTCTTTCTGATCTGTTTTCAAAACTGGTGGACTGGTGAATGTCAGCAGCTTACATTCTGCTTATGTTCAGGGACTGGAGAAGAAAAGGAGCTCTCCCACTTTCCCAGCTCCCAGTCAGGCTGTCAGTGTTGACTTAAACATTCTTTCATTGGCATGAACCTGCTGGAGAAAGGGGAACAAAGAAAAAGTTCCTCCTGCACATGCAAAAGAAGCTACTGCTTTCAAGGCTTGTTTAATACTTAGAAAAATGCTCCTCCCGGTTGCTTAGCCAACGACTTCCTTTAGAGCTTTGGCAGCATATACACAGAGACTATATATTTAATATCCATTTTTAAAGTAATTTAGTTTTTACCAGTACTGTGTTTTAAGTTTAGGTTTGCCAAAATTTGAAGTGTAAAACTAAATATTTAAAAATATACTGTATTTTAATAAAATTACCTTTTAAATGAAGAAAAAACCCCCACAAAATTTAAAAAACCCACCACTATTGTCTACCTGCTTTAAACCCAAGATTATTTTTTTTTTTTCTTATATTGCTAAAGCAGCCACCAACTGTGACCTTTACTTTTGCTTTACAATGGTGGAAGAGGTGTCATGGTCACACAGCTGCTTAACCAAACTAATGCTATTACTGCTTTCTGCAGCAGAAACAGATATTTACATGGACAAGTAACAGGTTTCAGTCAGAGCTCTTAAATGTGGAGTGAGTGTTAAAGTCAGGAATTCAGGTTGGGAGCCAAGTCAGCAAGCTGCCTGCATAGTGTCTCTGCAGAGTAGATGGGTGGGAGAGGAATCTGGAGACCCCCATGCCTGGCTAGGAACAGCTGGGCGGTTGCTCCACAGGGATTACTTCATTGAGAGGCCAACTTCTTTGTATCTGCATTATTTTCTGATTGTTGTAAGGGTGTGATTCAGGGAGTAGGTACAGTATGCATGCCCTAGGCTAGGCCTATCCATCTTCAGCTTTTCTGCTCCTAAACACTCTTAGGAAATGCTGTAGGTATCATTCAGTAGCCAGCAGTTTGATTTAACTGGGTGTTTAGCTATAGCAATCATCTCATGATTTTTCACTTACGTGGCAGAAGAAACGGCAATACCTTGCTCTGAGACATAGGGATGAAAGGGTTATAGATCATGAGCTTTGCTGTGGATGGTTGGTGTCATTGTCCGCAGCTAACAGGTGGGGAAACCGAGGCATGGAAAGGCAAAGTGATTTCTTTAACTTGCCGAGCAATAGTTCAACTTGGATTATGTATAGGGGAAACAAGTGCAATGTAAACTAACTTGTTTTTCTTTACCCTGCCTGTAGGTCTCTCTACTGCAATGAGGTGCCCTTTTTAGCATAGAAACATGTCTGCCATGAGTTTTATAGTAAAAAAATTGAAGTAATCACTTAGTGTCAGCTATGAGAGATACTGAGTGCTTCCTGCTATCTCATGGAAGTAAGTTAGAAAGCCCTATATGCCAAATCAGCCTTTCTCACATTCAGCTCCACCTGAGTGCTTTAGACCAACTGTGGTATGTGAATTTGCTCCCTAAGTACGCTTTGCAGAGAGCAAACATGGCTTATTTGCACTGTGCTAGAGAAGAAGTTGCTGCATATAGTTGTGGAGGGGTGGAAGCTGCACACAGACATTTTCAGGCCATGCTTGTTAGCATTCCGTAACTAATTTGTGGGCAGAAGGCTGGATCCAGCAAAGTTGATGGAAAAACTGTTACTGACCTCAGCTGGCTTTGGCTTAGCAGATCTGATGACATCAGTGAAATATCCTGATTTCTCTAACATTTTCTGTATCTTTTTTCCCCCCACCTTCCAGGAATGGGAGATGAAAAATGGAACATAAATATAGCAAAACCACTAACTTTCCATAAAGGCCTTACCTGTTATGGACCAAGACGTAGGCTGCAAAAGACTTGTCTGAAAGGTGGTATCAAGCGATACAACGTAAGAGGTTTTGTAATTCTGTTAAGTTAATGGTAGCTTGGCGCTAATTTGCCTGTATTCCCTCTAATTGTATTGCTGTGTAACTATGTGTGCCCCTTTTAGCTGTAACTCTTTATTTCCAACTTCACTGGTAAAGAAAATGAAAACCGAAAAAACCCAAACCAACCATAGTAAGTAAAAAGGAGCATAAAGTCACAGTTGAAGGTTTACTTTGCTGAGACAGCATAGACCAGCAATGTTAATTATATCACATCAGATGGCCTGAACACCACTGGAGGCTGGCGCTTTAAGACCAATGTGAAATCATTACGGATAAGAAGAATTCTTAGAAGTTATAACTGGCTTTGCGAGGTCTGCCACAGAGGTGGTTGAGTGAAGTCTTGCTCATTAGCAGTCACCTTGCTGTTAGAGGTTCACATGACAAAAGAAAACTGAAGAAATGTATTCACAGAAATGGCATGGCTTGCGTGGCCAAGGCGGCAGGAGCTCTTCAGTGCTGCTGTCCTCTATGCTGGTGCAAGACTGTGGGATGACACGACTCAGCTGTGAAGCATTTTTTTTGGATACTATTTAGACAGAAGCTTTTGTCATTGGGAGATAAAAAGCTGCCATACTTTGAAAAAAAAAGCAGTTTAGTATGTTCTCTTTATTAGTATTCCGAAGCACCAGTTGTTTTCAAAGGTCATGTTGTCGAACTATGATTTGTTCCTTATTTTTTGAAAAGGCAAAAGGTATTTTTAGAGACTGCTTCTTTTCTATACTTTTAGAAAAAGAAAATGTAACTGAAATTAATCCTCAACAGATAATGGCAACTCAGAATAGCTTATGCAGTCAGTCTTGTTTTGTTTTTTATAATATAGTATTGTTAAACTTGAGTTATAGAACACTGCTGTACTTAGTTTCTTTTGTCTTTTCAGACCTCAGCTATTATTTTTGAGGAAGATGGATTGAAAAGATGATAGTTTCCAGACTGTTTTATAAACAATTTTACAAAGAATTGGGGATTTTCTCAGACAGGAGTCCATTCCTGTTTACTAGGAAACAGTGTCTTGCATTTTAGTCTGTAAAACTGTAGAAATCTGTTCTTCTTTGTCTTCATCCATGTCACTCCTGAGAACTTACATGCAGTAAATTGCCAGCTAAAGTCCTTCCAAATCTCAAGATTGGCTTTAAAAAATCAGGAGAGAGAGGGGGGAAAAAACCATATAATGAGTTAGGTTCTTTTAATTTTTTCTCTGTGTTTTTTTAAGCCTTTGGAGAGCCTTCAGTCACATTTTCAAGATTTTTTCTCCTCAACTGTGAGGTCTAGAAAAATCACTTTAATTAAAAAAAAAAAAAAAAAAAAAAAAAAAAAAAAAATACTACTCATACTTTGAGATAATCACAGATGTTAGGGCTGGAGCCTTGATAATTAGTTAAGACTTGCAATTAAAACCACAGAAGTTGGCACTGCAGCAGATATCAAGGATTACATCCCTTTATGGCCCAGCCTATAGTTTGTCTCTTAACTTTAGGATTAGGTGTGTATAACTCTTGAACGGTACACTGGGATTCCCAGCTGAGCTGGATGCCAGAGGACTTCCCACAGGAGCTGGAGGGGAGTTGAAGGCTCAGAGCTATCAAAAAGACCAGATAGCTGATAAGACACAGGTCCTGTTGCCACATGCAATTAGTACCAGCGATCCCATTGAGCTCAGCAGAGTAGAAATGGAGCCCAAAGTGAGAAAAGGCTCTTTGCTTCTTGGGACTATGCTTTGTACAAAGTGCCGCAGGAATGTGGATACAGTAGGGAAGCAAGTGTCAGTGTGGTTTTCACTGAAAACAGGATTTTTTTTTTTTATATATTATTTTAGGTCATCTGCTTACTTACTAACTCTGTAAATGGAGGGCACATTCTGTGCTGTGTCACTATGGACTAAACAGTATCAAGTTCCCATAAATATGAGCAGAAACAAATTTGAAGCAAACAGAAGTTCATTTAGGCTTTTTATTTCAAATTGTTATTTATTTGTATATTTCAATAAATATTTAATTTATATCTGTACATATTTATGATGCAAATTAGGCTTCTAGTCAACATTTGCAATAACGTATCAGTTGCCATTAAGAAGTGGTCCCGCATCAGGTAACGCAGAGTAGTCAAAAGCCAAATCCGTTGTCTTGTTTACCCAATATTGGCATTGTATCTGCCACCCCCTTTACATCCCCATGGGGAAAAAAAAATAAAAAAATCTTTGGCAAGGACAGATTTTAATCCATGCCTGAGATAGACATGTGCAAAATTCTGTCCAAGCAAATAGAAATTGCGTGGTGCTGGGGACATGCACACAACCCCAGCCCCGGTGCCACAGCCTTCTGCTCCACCATAGACACCGGTCTCCCTTGGCACCTATAGCGCCTGCTGCAGCAGGAGCTGTTGACAAAATTAAGCATCTTTCACCCTTCCTCCAGCAAAGGCTCCATAAAGCCACCACCCCCTCGCCCCCCAACCTGGCACATACTGTAATTGTATGTCGCTAATGTATAAGTACATTGGTACCATTGCACTTTGCATTAGTGACATGTTGATTCTATATGATGGGCAAGGTTTTGAAAGGAGGAAACCAAAAAACCTCGGGAAATAACCTCTCTATAGACCACATTCGGTGCTGTGAAATATAATCCATTTTGTTACATAATACTATTGCTGTACACTTTTTTATAAAAAGCAGCAGAACTTGTATTTTCACCATTTTTAGATTTCAGGATCACCAGGCAAAGTCAGCAATAGAGCAGAATGACTTTTGTTTTAAAGGAAAACTCTTGCATTTTAAACCATTGCATTTCTGTCTTTTTTAAGAAAATGTTACACTTGTGCTTCCTCAACAAATTCCTATTACTGTACCAGGTGCTTTTTTTATAGTTTTTTTATGGGTGATGCTTTTTTAAAGAAAAACAGGTTATAACTTTGGGGGATCAAAGGTTGTTTTTTTAATGAGATGATTGTGGCAATTTGATTTTTCAAATGGTGAATACTTAATTTAGTATCAATTTTTGTTAAAGACACTTTCAAATTGATTGGCCCAGGCTGTATGTTGTAAGATAATGTTCTCATATTAAGAATGTAATTATTTCCTTATTGTATTTTTTAAAAAACAAAATCATATTTAAAAATTTCTGTGAAAAAAGCATGAAAGAAACATGAAAAAAGTTTTTGTTTTATTTTTGTTATTGGATATGTTGGCAGTGCCCATTATAATTGACTGTAAATATAGTCTTTCTACTGTTTTTCTCAACGTATTTAAGTTTTTTTGACACACATTCATGGAAACTTCTGTTAAGGGGGAAAAAAAAAAAATGTCCAAAATAGACCCACCAACAAATGTGTGTCTTAGTAGCTTCAACTAACTTTATGCCTTTCTAGTTTATTCTTCAGAAAGTCTTGCAGAGTGTGAAAAAAGACTGGCACCTGGTAGGTGCGACAAATCCAAAATCATTATTAATAAAGTTACCTGTCAAAAAAGAAGTATTTGCATTGTTGTTTCTTGGTATTTGCCAGTATAATAAGTAGGTGGCACCTTAGTAGGACATCTGCAATAGTCCTCCTCAACCAAGTACCATTCTCCTGTGCCAGTCGGTTGAAAAATGCTTGGACAGGCTAGAATTAGTCTTTTTTTGGTATCAGTTCTGCCCCCATTTAACTGTGCAGTGACCTCATGCAACTTGAATGCAGTCTATTAAGGGATAGTCCAGCAATGGAAAATGGAAGTTCAGTGTATTAAGAGCTCATAGCAGAAGTTACCGCTTCTTGGTGTTACTGCATCAGTTTGCGTAGATGTCAACCCCATTAATAAATAATGTAAAACTGTAAAACATTAAAAATTACCCCTAAGAAATTAAAATGGATCACAATCAAACTGAGCTAATTATCAGGCTACTTAACTAGGAATATAGCAATTCCTTATAAATGACTGACAGATTAGACTAAGAACTGATAAGCCATAATTACTCCTTGTTGCTTTTCCTAGATTTAGCTCTTGCTCCCATTACAACAAAGTTATAACCAAATGCCATACTTCAGTAGACAATACATTTCACTTTACCAAACTCAGGGAAGCAGTATTATAAAGTAGTCCAATTGGTTTCCTTTCTGTACTCACAGCCTCCTTGACCTCAGGAGAAAAAGTTGGTCAGCGTATGTAAAACATGTCATGGCGGTATAACTAGTAAGAATTTTCTCTCAAGTAGGCATAGTGTTTTGTCCACTTAATCAAAACACGTCAATGCCTTTTGTCAATTAAAAAGCCTTCAAAAGCAAAGCAATTTAGTAGTATTTCTCCAGAGACAGAAAGAATGTCTGTACAAAAGATAGGACAAGTTGTATAAAAATATATGTTATGTATAAAATATATATTTAGAATAGTTGCACTATTATATATATTATATATAATATATATATTACTACAATATAACGTATTATATTGTAGTATAATAGTATATATGCAAAAATCAGAAAATTAGTACCTGAAGTTACTCAGGCTCATGGCCTAAAAAAGCCTTAAAGAGGATCGCAGTGCTTTTCTATAAACTACATTTAGTATCTGGTCTACCCAGTTGCATCCTAAAGGCATTCGATATGAAAGACCCTACCAACACCAAACTTATTTTCCCCATTGTGGTTTATTCTTGCAGGTGGGCACGCACATTGTAAGCATTTCAGTGCTTTAATGTTAAGGGGTTTTTTTATATATTTTTTTAGTTTGTGCATAAGGTAAGCACCATCAGACCCCTCATTTACAGTACTTAAGCATGGGGCTTTATAAAGAAGGGGTCCTTGCTAGAGAATAAACAATGCCAAATGTGACACCATTTTTCAAATGGAGAGAGAGGGGAAAAATCCAGAAACACAGGCGTTTACAGCTGTACTAGGCAAATTGACAGATGGTATAATCAAATTAAGAATTAGTGAACAGAGTGAGAAATCAGTGTACTTGGGTAGAGGCAACGCAGGTTTTTCATGAAGTGTTAGGAGGGTCTGCGAGGCTCTTAATGAGCATCCAGGAAAAGGACATATTCTGCCTGGATTTCTTCAACACACTTTTGACAAGGTCCGTCACTAAAGAGGTTTAAGTAGCTACCGGAGAAAAGGAAAAGACACAACAGGATAAACAACTGGTTGGTAAGCAAACAAAAAGTAGTGCATAAATTCTGTATTTCCAGTGGCCTTGGGATCCCACAGGGCTGGGGTCTGAGCCTTGTGCATATCAGAATAATTGAAATAATTGGGGAAAAAATGAGATGAAAAATTTGCTGTTAGTAATTTATTCAGGATAGTAAGCCAACTACAAGGTTTTCCAGAAATACCCTTCACAACTTCACCAGTGATTAAAATGTCAGAAGTTGTTCAATGTAGGTAAATGGAGAAAGAACACTTTGTAGTAAGAAAAGAAGAAAAAAAATAAATTAAAAAAAAAAAGACAAAAAAACTATCTAGCCAATTATGAGCAGTAAAATAGCTCTGACTACACCCAAGGATGATCTTGGAGTTTTAACAGTTAAGTCCAAGAAAATATCCATGTACTGCATAGTAACAATAATTTAAAAAAAAAAAAAAAAACAAAAAAACCAAAGGGCAAAAAACATCCCATAATAAATGCCTTGTGATCTACAATGCAGTAAACAGCTCTAGACCCTGCCTGACCAAGACACACATAACATCACAGCATACGCTCTCGGCAACAAAGCATCCTGGGCTGTAATAATACCTGGTGTCCAGGGAACCAAATGCTTCCATTGATAAAGATAACACTAAAACAACTGCTATGCAGAACAACTTGCACAAACAAGTGGTAAAAGAAGAAAAACACCCACCTACCATCTCCGATACCTCCATCGTCTGCTTTAGGACCTATAGAACATTATCCAAAATCTGGGAACTAAACACCATAAATAGATAAACTTACATGGGTGATGGTACAAGAGCAAGAAAGAGATCCAAAAGTACAGAAACCTCCCCATACATGGAAAAATAATACTGATTTTACAATTATATTCAAAGGGAAAACAAAGAGAAGGGCTTTTCAGTGTGAAAAAAAAAGATCTTGAGGAGGGGAAAGAAAATGTTAAAAGGTTATAAAAATCAGCAGCAGAATGTGACAAGGGAATGAAATCGTTTTTGTCACTAATGGTACAAACTGAGGGTATAAACATTCATGGGGCAGGTTCAAAACAACCACACAGAAGTACTTTCACTCACTGCTTAATTCAGCTATGGAACTTGTTGCCACAGAATTTTATGGATGCTAAAAGCTCATACAGGTCCATAAACAATAAGGAAAATTCATGGCAGAAAAGAATTACTTAAGGCAATTGAGCTCTGAAGCAGAAAGGTCCCGCTCCATGGTGGATGGAGGCTGGAAGTGCATAGAGGTAAGTGTCCTTGTGTGCTTCCCCGCTCCCCTGCCCTATTGCCATTGAGAAATGAAGCTGGTTTCTTTCATAAAAGACTGGTTTATTTTCCCACCAGCAGTTACAAAAGTCTTCTCTCCTATAAAATAATGTGTCATCTTCTTTTCAGTTTGATTTTTAAAGTAAGCATCTGTCTTAAGATCAAGACAATGCAATGTCATTCCCTCACAATATATTAGATAATTGAAATAATTAAATTGCATCAAGGATATTCCTCTTCAGTAATCTCTCCTCATCATGAGGAAATAATTTTCCTGTTAGATTTTGTAGAAGTGTAGCCACATGGTCCTGAGTTGAGCTTAAGTGAAAAGCTTCATTTCTGGTTTCATTATTAATTTTTAAATAGACTGATAATTACTGTTAATTAATTATTTCTTGGAATTATTACTTTTTTAACCTGTTTTTTTAGTACATACTGCTGCTTCTGATTTTTTGGGAGGTCAGCTTGTGTGATGCTGTAATGGTGAGAATGGATCCTTTTATCATGTTAAAAATACACTGAGCAGCTTTTGTAGCATTTTGCTTCAGCTTTTGAAAACATGAGGGTCAGAGTACAGTAACACTTTCAGCACAGCAGCTGGATTCATACAAAAGCAAAGCATCTTTCAAGGCATAAATCACAAAAGGAAAAAAATGGAAAAGAAATCAGTGTCTTAATGGAAAACAAGGAAAAATCTTGGATGGTGTTTATGACAGAAGTTTTATTATAGAGACATAATTTATGATTATGTTGAAACCAGTTAGGCTTCAAAATAGCATAGCAATTAATATAGCTTTGATGAGGACAGCAAAGGAAGCAGATGTGAAGTGATTATCTTACTTTTTTCCATGGAAATTGGTTTCTGAAGTAAAGTAGCCCTTCAGGTTACATATTAGCAAGTTTCATTCGGTGTCTCATTTATGGGAACAGCTTGTCCGTGTGTGTTCTCACACTTGCCCTTCCAGCTCAGGAGCTTTCCTCCGAAGGAGCTATCGGAACATCATTAAAAATAAGAGACTTTAGGGTTTCTTTTCATTTTTCTTTTATTTCTATCAGAGCACTACATTTGGAAAATAAAACGTAGGCAGTTGAGATTCAACAGGCAGCTTTTTTAGTGATAAATTGCAGTTTAAAGTCTCAGCTAGCCACAATATAGGATTAGAGAACGTAAAAGGACAACCATCAAAATGTTTTCTAGCTGAGTTACACAAGTAGGGAGAAAAGCCTCAAGCTTCATTTCTGAACCCAGCCTCACATTTAGCATGACATACCACAGGGTAGGATCATATAGCCCATACCATGAGGTTCCTCTGGCTGCTAAGACTTTCAGTAGCGACTAGGAGAAAGTGCTGAACTAGGGCAGACTGAGAAAATGAAGTTTAAATTTAGATTTTGGAAATTTTTCCTTGTAGTTGCCGATCTTCTGGTCCTCAAAATATACTCACTCCATGAATAAATAATCCATTAGTTGTCCCATTAAAATTGCATTCTAGTCTATAAAATTTCTATGGCTAATTAAACAACTGGTAGCTAAGAGTTGGTGTTGTGTTTTGTTCCGATATGAGGATTAGTAAGGCTTCACATCGCACATACACAACCCTGAATTTTGCAAGGAGGATGCAGCTTCTATACAGCACAGGCAACTCTTCAGGAAGAGTGTGGGGTAAAGGAAAGACAAGACAGTTAATAAAGAAAAAAGTATAAGGACCAAGTGGTGTGTAAAGAAGCCAATGAAAATGGAAGAGATTGGAATAGAGATGCGGGAAGGGCAGAAGAACACACATAGCTTTGTTCTGTTTACAGCTGTTTCTTCAGGGAGATCAAAGTTAGAATCTGCTGAATTCTTTAATTCTTTAGCTAGACAGAAATATTCAGCCTTTGATTCAGCAGAGCTCTAGGAGAACATTTATTTTTCTTCTACTGCAGTTGCATGGCTTCAGTCTCACCACAGAGTGTCACCCTCCACCAATTATACTGCAGCAACTCCACTCCCAGGGAAAAACTGAAAAAGGACTTCCCCCTTTTCTCTAGGAGTGGAGTTGAGCTGCAGTGTAGGAGGATGAAGTGGAGTAGCTAAAGTGGAGGAGGATGAAGCTTTGCTGCAGCGTTTGAGTTCAGTGCTGCTGAAGTTGTTTGCTGCCAGTTACAGACAAATCAAAACACACACATACTCTGGGGACTGCTTAAACCATTTCCCCTTCACAAATCCCACGATTTCACAAGAAACACAAAACAACCAATAGTTTAGAACCAATTTTTATTAAAGAAAAACCTGTAGTGCAGGTTCTCAGGACAAATGCATACCTTTGGATGCAGTGGAGTACACAGGTACGTATACAGTAGTTTGCCTGCTACATGTTTGGAAGCTAAAAGAGACCATGATAAACTGTGCTGCACAGTTCATCATCACCATTAAAAGTTGCCAAAAACTTGCTTGTGGATCACTAACAGATACTTGGTTATGTGTGTGCACTACATATTGCACAAGAATTTTGATTAAGCTATTAATTGTGCAATTGAATCACAGTTAAGTGTTACATTAAGCATATTCAAACATATTTTTTTTCCCTCAAAAACAGCACGTCACTACAAAACTGCCATTAAATGTTACATATTTACAAAAATATACAAATAACACTTTTCCCCATTTATGACAATGCACCAGTTATGGATTAATTTCATTCTTCCCTTGAGCCCTGATACTGTATACAAAGAAACCTGCTCAAAGTCAAGGTCTCCTGAAACAAAAGTAGGAAAAGGCATGTACTGTTTTCACAAATACTAGAATGTGCAAAGGCAAGGACTGCGTAGTCATGTATGTTAAAGGTATGAACTATAGCACACTGATGACCGCTAGGAGCCTTTACACAGATTGAAATGTCCCCTTTGTCAGAAATCCGGTTAGAAACACAGTGTTAAGCATTTGCTGATCATATTCTGGAAAACCAGTTACAAGTAGTTAAAAAACTAACTTCTACCTTGGTTGTAATTGGCTTACATCTATCTGAGGTACTGCTAACCACAGGAATAAGAATTACAGGTGAAAATCAGCCCGTCACCTGTGTGAGTACAGATGCAACGAGATGATGACTGATTTTAGCCTGCAGCTCCATTTCAAATTCACCATGTGCAAGCACCTTCTTCTGTCACGCAAACCTGAACTGACAAAGTCTACAGAACTGCATGGTCATAAATTAGGGTAGAATTTGGCCCTGCAATGCCAAATAAATAATGCTCCACATGAACAACAGGATAGCGAGAAATGCTTTTTGAGTCTTCACAAGAAGTATGTCAAGTCTAGTTCTTATTTTATTGGGTTTCATATCTTTACCAAGAGATGTAGCTCTAATTAGCCAAAAACTATGATTTAGGCTTGCTTTAATGGACGATTTTTTCTCCTTTTGTTCACATGGGTGATGCAAGCAAAATCTGTATGATTTATCTGTCTGAGTCTGGAATGAGAGATTTTAGACCCACCTGTGCTAAGACAGCCACAGACGCACTGTAAATATGCCAGTATTCATCCTTTACTCTTAAAATGGAAAATTATCCCATTCCAACTCTCATTATCTCTCCAGATCTTCCTCCAAGACTTAATCCAGGGTGAATTGATATTCCTAGTGCAGCTTCAAAAATACAGAGCAATGATACTATGATACAATTAGGTGAGGAAGGTTGATAGTTGATGTCTCCTAAAACCACACTTGCAATGCACTGGTGTGGTATTCTTTAGAACCACCTCCCCTTTTGCAAAGAAACATATCTATGGCTAATGGAAAGGTAAATCACAGTAGCTGTATGTATTTGTAAAAATAAGTGGTAAGTAAAGCACAAAAGTGGAAGCTTCCCAAAGCGCCTGCCAGCTGATCAAGTTCCCCACCTCTTCCAATCAGCTATTCCTCTGCAAATTTTTTCCTGTATTTTTCTCAGCCACATGGAAGAGGATAAAAATGAGTTAATCCCCTTTTGACATCAACCCAGCTTACCAGTAGAACCACAATCAGAGAAAAGCAACTCAGAAGAGACTGAGATCAAGAGGGGAGAACTCAAGTATACTTCTCCATTTGATTACGTTTTCCCTCCAGAGCCTTCTACACTGCAGCAAGCACAGCCCGTGACATACACTCGTCAGGAAATTAATCATAGCTGGTCAGTGACAAATAAAAAAAGGAGCTGTACTCAAATGTCTGGTGTGCATATGAAATGGAGGAACTCTGTGTTCCTAAAATTAAAATTTCTAGTCACATGTTAAGTAAACTCCTGCGGCTGGTATTTACCCTCAGGAATACTATATCAAACTCCATTCATCCTCTCTAAACATTATAAAATCACATCTCATAGAGGGATTCTAGAAAATTACATTTAAGTGGTATAAATCCAAGACACAGATCCTATAAAATAATTCTTCTCCCTTGCCTCCTAGCTCAGTGCTGTGCTAAGGAGGAAAACCATTAGCAAATGGCCTCAGTCATCTCAGAAGCAAACCCTACATTGGAGCTACCTCCAGAGCACACATACATGCATCCTGGCTCCTGGGAAGCAACCTCTCTTCCATGCACCTCAAGTGGGGATGCTGCTGTCAGATCCCTCTTAAATTACAGGTAGCAATGCTGATAATTTTGCATGTTCTTAGTGTTGCATCAATTTAAACTCATGGTTTCAAGTCTCTGTACGCAGCTAACAAAACTGAAAATAGTTGCCATTATGAACTAATGTAAGCATCAAGGCTTAGGCAAAACAAAATCAACAACACATGACAAAATCACACACACTGGTAACACTGAGTTTCTCCTTGCTTTTCCTTGTCCTGTTTAGTCTTGTGCATCCCTCCCTCCTGCATCTCTCTGA
This sequence comes from Scopus umbretta, assembly GCA_013400535.1. Taxonomy (NCBI): domain Eukaryota; kingdom Metazoa; phylum Chordata; class Aves; order Pelecaniformes; family Scopidae; genus Scopus; species Scopus umbretta. The sequence continues at coordinate 54,311 of VZTL01047502.1, forward strand.
CATACACTCCCTCTCTAACACAGGCATTACCCTAGAAAGGTACCACTGAACTTTTCAATTACCTTATTCCCACAACTTCTCCAAGCTCCTCCAACAAGAAGATTCTGCCAAACCTATCTGGTGACTTTGCTTAAACTTGCATTTTATGGGGCTTGAAAGCAAGGCATTTGCCTCTGCCTCTAGGAAAGGCTGCATACAGACCCATCCCACAAACCTGACAAGTCAAATTGCTCCCAAGAGCAATCCCTGGTCCTGCTCCTCTGTTAGCAATGGACCCTCTTTACCTCACCAATTCTTCAGCTTCAGGTTGTAACAATTTACCTAAAAGACCATATACTAGCTTGGTCCTCAGTATTTCCCATACTGAAATACAAATGCAGCTCAATGGTCCAGCGATATGTCTCTGCCCAACCTTGCTGCAATTCTGTACTTGCCAATTTGAAGGGCTGGCAAAGCAAGCCAGCCCTCGCTGTGCTCCAGGAAACTCGTGCAAACACCATGTCTCATCCCCATAACCCAAAATGATGCAGAGGGACGCATTTGGGAGATAACGGGCACAGCTCTCTGTCAAACATATTTTTTCTACAGAGAGACAGCAATGTCAATATATACACGGATGAGAGAGGAAAATGTTAGTTACAGGCTTATTGTTCTTCCAGGGAGTACAACAGTCATCCACATCTCAGACTAGAAGTATGTACTCTCTGGGAGAAACAGCTGAGACATGCCCTGGAAAGGCAAAAAGGAAGAGTTCCAGAAAGAGTTGGAGAAAATGAAAGCCAAAATGAAAAGTGAAAGGATTAAAAGAACTGAAAGTGGGATAGAAATGGGAAGGATGGACTGCAGAGACAAAGCACAGAGGAACTACATCAACCCAGATAATACAGCAGAGCTCAGAGGAGAGACAGGGATGAAGAAGAGACCCTGATTCTTCTTGTTATCACTCAGCACACCATAGGATGCATATCCAAATAAAACCATAGAAACAGAACAAAGTAAAACAAAAAGCAAGGAAGGAAAGAATGGACTGAAGAGAACTACCATCAGGAGGAGGAGACAGGCAAGGCAGAGCAATAAACAGCAACAATAATGAAAAAAAAAAAANNAAAAAAAAATTAAAAAAAAAAAAAAAAAAAAAAAAAAGGACAAAAAAGGGAGAGGGAAGAAACAAGGCGAAACAGATGAGAAAAAGAATGGAAATTCAGACAATTTTTTCTATAAAGTAACACCAATTAGCAAAAAGTTGGAAGCATTAAACAATGCAGGTCATTTCTCGGAAGAGTTCAGCATCTGAAAAAATAAACCACAAAGAGGTAGAGGAGTGTATTTACAAGTAAATGGAGCTGGTGAATTGGGCACCTTTCTATATGATGATATTCTGTAATCATAACCATTTAAAGGCCTTTCTGTGAATCAGGGCCATATAAGTGGTGTATTAAAATGTTCTCCTTCATACTAGCTTTATCATCTGCAAACTACCTGTGTACATGTTACTGATGTTTGGGTTGTACACTTCTTCTGCATAGTCCTGCCTATTGATAATCCATAACAAGAATGTCTCAAAAACCATGTGGATACAAGTCTGCTGTTTTCCTATATGAGCTGTTCACATTAAAAAGCACCTCCTTCACCATTTCGGAAAGAGTTCATTTATAAACTGTTTTAATTAATAAGCAAATGTTGTGAATTAATACTATTTTTTAAAAAAGAGAATAAGCTATTTCTTGTCCTTTGATCTGCAAGAGCAGACACTGTCAGTAATAACTGAATATAAATATCAAAAGCTGGCTAAAATTAGCAACAATTAGAAACATAAAGCATGCTAAGAAAGTTTTTTGGAATGCCTGGCCTTCCTGGTGATTAATATACTCATTATGCCATTAAAAATATGTGCAACAAAGGCATATTATTTAAGTAGTGCCACATACTCTTGCATGTATTATTGCTGCCCAACAGGGCTTTACATCCACTGTATTGCATCAAACCAGTGTAAAGATGCAAATTCTACAGAAACTCAGAAATCAAGTCCAATCAATAAAGCTCAAGTTTGTGTAATGCTTTCAAGGGTTGCAAGGAAAGAATTTTAAACAGAATTACTTGTGTAACGGAAAGAATCCACTTTTTTCAGGGCTAGTAAATGTCACTCCTAAAAGAAAATCAATCTGGAAGGAGAGACAGATGACGCAATTAAGATTTTTTAGAGATACTACTAAAAAAAAGTATTTTAATACAAACCATAACAAAACTTTGATAAGGATTTTGTTCACGTAACTATATCGTTGCACTTCAGAGGACACATTTCTAAGCTTTCCAGTATTTCTTGTCTTAGATACTGTCTTCCAGAAGATCATCTCAGCTACCAGCACATAAAGTAGCTGAAGATAGTGGTTCTGACAAGCTTCACATGGGCAGGGGGGAAGGAGATTAAAAGAATGAAAATCCTTCGTTCAGTCATGCATGCATGGCTCCACAATTCATCTTTTAAGTAATTTGCTACTCCATTTAACAGGAGGAAAAAGGCCAGGACTGAAGACTTAAAGAAATGAGATGTCACATATTAAAAATCATGAAATGAACTTGCTGTATGTATCAATTTCGGGGGGGGGGG
>VZTL01047502.1:56953-70523 GCA_013400535.1 Scopus umbretta
CCTTGCGGAAGACAGTTCCAAGAGGAATGCATCCTGTACCATTACAGATCCTTATTTCCCTGATGATAGGTATAAGCCTCTCTGCTCTATGCAACATACTTGAAAAGAGAGGAAAAAAACCTCTCCTTTATCCACATGACATTCCCATTCAGATTTTGGAAATGAGCTGTTTAGTCCATAGAATCATAGAATTAAAGAATCATAGAATCATTAAGGTTGGAAAAGACCTCTGAGATCATCTAGTCCAACTATCAACCCAACCCCACCGTGCCTACTAAACCATGTCCTGAAGTGTCACATCCCCCCATTTTTTGAACACCTCCAGGGACGGTGGCTCCCCCCCCTCCCTGGGCAGCCTGTTCCAATGCCTCACCACTCTTTCAGTAAAGAAATTTTTCCTAATATTCAATCTAAACCTCCCCTGGCGCCACTTGAGGCCATTTCCTCTCGTCCTATTGCTAGTTACTTGGGAGAAGAAATGGACACCCACCTCAGTACATCCTCCTTTCAGGAAGTTGTAGAGGGCGATGAGGTCTCCCCTCAGCCTCTTCTTCTCCAGACTAAACAACCCTAGTTCCCTCAGCCGCTCTTCATAAGGCTTCTTGTCCAGGCCCTTCACCAGCTTCATTGCCCTTCTCTGGACATGCTCCAGCACCTCAACATCCTTCTTGTAGTGAGGGGTCCAAAACTGAACACAGTGTTCGAGGTGCAGCCTCACCAGGGCCAAGTACAGGGGCAGGATCACTTCCCTCCTCCTGCTGGCCGCACTATTCCTGATACAAGCCAGGAGGCTGTTGGCCTTCTTGGCCACCTGGGCACACTGCTGGCTCATGTTCAGCCGGCTGTCGACCAGCACCCCCAGGTCCTTTTCTGCCGGGCAGTTTTCCATCTCGACATTGAGAAACCCTTCTGCCCTCCCTCCAGCCTGAGGTTACAAAAAGAATTGGAGGAAAAGTTGCTGAGGTGATCAATCAGGTAGAAGGGCTGACTTAGGAAAGAAGATACAGAAATTAAGAGTGCACAGCTTGACGTTTCCCAAAGACTGTGGGGTTAGGCTTTTAATTGCAAAAGCTAGCCAGGGGTCTGAGTTATTTCCAAATTTGTCACTTTGATCATTATGAAAAACATTACATATATATCCATGACAGGAATAAACACGGATTTAAATGGCACTGAGAGGGCTAATACTGAAATACTGAAAGGAAATAAGGACCATGAAAATACAGACTTAACATTAGGAAAACGGTCTGAGCAGATCCTGTAACTACTTCTAGGCAATTAAATGCTGTTCCAATGGAAGTTTTAGAAAGACTTTCTCAGACTAGTAAGATTAGGCTATATGCCAGTCTCGTAAAAAAAGTTGTAGAAGCAATGTGTAATTGGGACTAGAACAGAGAAAATGAGCCAGGAAACAGATTTTTGGATGGACTTAGAAGACATGACAAAATTTTGCATCTCAAAAAATCAGTACTTATAAAGGTAAATGCTTATAAATTTCTTCCTGGTGGAAAGCCAATATTTTGAGAGAAATGTGCACTTACTTTCATCTAATACTCTGAAATAAAAATGAAGATGGAAACAGTATAGTGGTATTCATCACTATATAATAACAACTCCAACTGTCAGGGATTGTGCAATGAAATAAAAATTTTAGTCTCTCTTTTCCCCCCAAAGTCTCATTAATGAAAAATTACAACACATTGTTTTACAGGAAACATAGGAAAAATCTACAACTGAAATTGCCATCAACTCTACCAATTTAGCAACATTGTATTCAACTTGAAATAACACTAGAAATTCAAAGCTTATCAGAACCACTGGTTCATCATCAAAAAGTTACTGCAAACAAATGCATGTATCTAATTTCTTAAAAATATTTAAAACCCCACCACATTTCTTTGGGCATGTATTTGTATAAGGAGGATGTAAACCACTGCAGTTCCATTCTGCTGACCTCTATTAAAGAGAAAGCATACAGTAGTAGAGTATTCCCCCTAAAGGGATGTCTCATTAGACCTAGAACATGGGTAACCATCATAATCATGTCAGATGAAATCTGCTTTGCACTAGGAACTACTAATGGCAAAGCGCTGATTTGTCTCTGTCTGTCCAGAGGACAGTAATTTTACAATTAATCTACTTTATATGAATAAACACTTTACTCCTCTTTATACTGGTCACTGAAAGCAGAAAACTCATCAAGAAGGATATAATTCAATGAGAATATCCTAAAAGAGTTCAAAGAAATTGGATGTGAATTGGAGATAACAACATCTTGCCTCAGGCTGGCACCTTCTATTTCTTCACAGCCATTTCCACCACCCTCTTCTACAGGGTATAAAAACATACATTGGTTTATATTACTTTTATTTTTGAGAAATTAATTTACACTATGTGTGTATTTTGCCTAAATGTCTTCTGAGCGTTTCTGAGCACTTTATATGGATGGACTACTCCAAAGCCATATAAAACATTCAATGTCAAAAGAGAAAGCAAAGATAACAGCTGTAAATCTTGATGGCTCTGCCAGAATGCTTCAAATCAGTACTGCTTGGAGCACTCTGAAAAGTACAGGGTGTTTTTGAAATTGCAAATACATCAGAGTTTAAGAAGGTCAAAAGATGTAAATGAGGCCAATACACTGCCAGTTTTGTTGGTTTCGGTATAGTTCAATATCAGTGTTGATAAGGATCACTGTACCTATCATTATAAGGCTTTTCTCCAAATAACGCTGCAGAAAAGTTTAAGATTCTAGTGTGTAACAGCAAAATCACAGCCAATGTTGCAATGCTACCACGTAACAATATGCTCCAATAACAGTTTTAAAATAAAATTACCTTTTTTTTTTTTTTTTAACAGTGATGTACCTTTTTTGGATTATGATTGTTTGCATTTATACAGAATTGCAGCTGGTTTCAGTCGACTACATTTAATAACAGCCATACTTACAAGTATAAAAAGTGAAACTATTAATAATGCATGCTCACAAAATTCTTTCACTCTGAAGATCCTGAGCAAACAGTAATTAATTTAGCCTCACAATACCCCTGTGAGGTAGGTAATTACTATCAGCCCCATTTTACAGGTGGGGAAACTGAGGCACATACAGGTTAAGTAACTCGCCCAAAGTCTGGGTACAGAATCCAGGTACCTGACAGCTATCTCCTGTTTCTTAGCCATCAAATCGCCCTTCCTCTTTAACAAATTTAACTGGAATATGTACAGATACTGCATGTATGTGTGCATGCATGTCTGACTAGCGTTTGTGCATAGAAACAACTCTGTGTTTCTGTATACACAAGTATCAGGATTTTAGACATATATAAAGGAGAAAGTGCTAAGATGTCATGGACGTAGTTCAAGAGATTTGAAACCTAGCACTAGTGAGACTTGAATGGGAAAATGGTAATGGTATTTTCTCAGTTTTAAAATAATTCATTTTAAAGTTATTTTTGCAGGGAATCAAAGGCTTCCTTTATTATCTGCTGGGTATTGTTAATACAGTTACAGCAATACTGACACCTCTTAGAAAACAGTGTTTTTAAGACTTGACAAACCAACCTCACAGGAGTGCTGCATGAATCAAATTAATAAGCATCAAAAAACATCATTACAGGCACTATATTGTGCTAAGTGTTAACTAGAGTACCAAGCAGTTAAATATTCTACAGTGTTCCAACAGACTCCTGTTATCAGAGACACAAATCACCCTGTATTAAATGTACAAAAGTAGCTGTTACAGCATAAATTCAATGTGTGACGTAGTTACAAGTGTCCTTTGCCAATCAGCTGAACCGTGGGAGAACAACCCCAAGCTGGAACTTCCATCCCATCCCTTGTCCGTGAGGCTAATCTGCCACTCACCTGCCACTCACAAATAACCCACTTCAGATGTATTCCGTAAGAATAAGTAAGCTGTTTGCAATACTGTATTAGTCTCTGTTCCAGCTCATTTCCACTAGAAAATGCATGAAGAGCTGGTGAGGAGGGAAAGCCTCTGGTGCAACAATCCCGACTGTTTCCAATGCACAGCACATTTTCGTTTTGCACTTCTCTTCAAGAAACCCAGACTCAGACACATGTAACACCTTGGATTTCTACATAGTCTGACATACAACAGTCAGCTAGAGCATTGCTTCTCAGTAAATCAGTTTGCATGGCACTCTACAACTAAATAGGCAGAAATTTTAGAACAATTTTTGAAATTGTTTTCCTGAGCAGTTTGCAAGCGCTTTTCAGAACCTTCATTTTAATTTTTCCACCTAGTTCCTCGCAGTAAACTTATAATCTAGATTTTCTTGTGCTTTACACATACATCCTGTGGGGTCTGTGAGAGCCTACAGTACTACACTGAATTACTACATCCCAGTCTGACAATACGCTCAAGGATATCAACAGCTACATGGAAGAATGACTCCAATGCATATGATAATTTTAAGACAGTTCTTTTCTGTCTTACCAGCATTCATTATTTTCTCTTTCTTGATCCAGAAAGATGTAGTTAGCTATCTGTATCCTCCTTAAGCGAGGTGGTGTGTGAGCTTGACACTAGCATCAGTATGACATTCAGTGAGTAAAGAGTTATTTATTCTCTGTTGAAGGCAAAAAGTGAAAAGATTATACAGGTTTCTGAGAGAAGCATCCTAATCCCAGGCAGTTGTGACACATAGGATGCCAGATGTTTAAACTCATCACACCACAGTCCGTTTCCTATACAGCTCCATAAACCACAGGGAAAAGACCAGCAGGGTGGGGATACACCACACTGCCGTTCCCTAGGGATGCAGAGGTCAGGACTAGGAAACTCTGACCCAACTCACACAACTGGGACTAGGAAACTCTGACCTGACTCACAAGCCTTTCTGCAGGCAGCTTCTTCACAAGCCCCACTATCCTCCCTGCAGAAATAGGGGCCAGCAGTGGTAGGGACTGAGTGACACCCTGTGGTGATGGAAAGGAAATACGAACCCCTGAATCACAGCCCATCCTCCCCATGGCCCTCTGGGTTGCCAAAGCAATCCGAGCAGAAAGGGTCAGGGGAGATTTTTGCCCACCCTTGCCTGCAAGGCCAAACAGCCAGGGAAAATCCCGAAGAAGGACACGGCTGGGAGGGGATGGCAGTGCACTACCCAGTCCTGCCCAGAGGAGAGCTCTGACCTACTCGGCACCTCTGCCCTAATAGGAGGTTTTAAAAAAATAACCCTACAAAGAAAGTAAAAGAGGTATTTACACTCTGGAAATTTAAAAAGAGACAGGCCACCAGCACGGGGTTTTACAGGATAACTCATCCGGCAGCTGCCATCATCCTAAAGGTGCTTGCTCAGGAGACAAGGAGAGAGCAACAGAAATAACTGTCTGCAAGTGAAGGCACCTGGTCTAGAAATAGCATCAAGCTGGTGTTTTTCTTTCACACAGGGTGGGACTGGGGGAGATACTGGTGCTGATGGTTTGTCAGGACTTGCTGCACTTACAAGAGCATTATCCTATGTTAGGAGATATCTTCATTAACACTTTACTTCTTTTAATCCACAGATGGGACTGAGCCTAAGTTCATTAGATTGTCTTGCACATGTTTAAGTTAAGAGCTTGTATCAACTAGGAGTGCATTTGTCTCCTTGCTCAGTCCTCTCCCAGTGCAGAAACACTTGGCCTTCTAAAAAACTGTCATCGTGATCAACCAACCATCTGTTCTGGTCTAGTCACTTGTGTAAAAATCACCTTTTTGGGCTGAAGAGTCCCAGCCTTCTGCTGAATACCTCAATTAAAAATATAATTAAAAAGTTACAGTCAATTCTTCTAAAAATAAACATAAAGAACTAGAGCATATACAGAAAAGAAATAAGGTGGCATTGAAGGTGCCTAGGGCTACAAATTTGCTACCATAGTTTGAGTTTCAATTGTAACGAGTTCCCAGGCCACAGAGCGAACTCAAGACATGTTATCCTTCTCCCTTGGTAACTGATGACAGACGCATTTTTCCATGGGACTGATAAGAAACCTCTTCTCCACCAGCAGTTACGGCCATATTTGCAATTTTTGACATCACCAGGGAAAAATAAAATGATACAGAGAAGAGTCTTTCAGGTTTTGTGTTCAGCTGTAAATATCAGCTAACCAGGTAACTGTGCATCTCTCTGGAGTTGATGCTCAAAACCACGCCTGAGTGATTGCCTACAAAAATACAGAAACAAAAGGCCAGCATTAGTGTATTTCAGGCACTTCACAATAAATCCCCCTTTTATTGCAGGGACAAGTCAATCGCATAAAGAGAGTGGCTTTATCAAACAACAGGTCAGGTGAAGGTTGGTGCAACAGCTCCATGTACCTACAGCATACTTTCACGCAAAGCTTTTGCTCATGGTGGTGGATTTGTGGTGAATTCCTAGGGTTTCTATCCCAGTGACAGCATAAGTTGGTTCTCTTTGTGGCTTAAAAAGGTGTAGTTGTCTCGAGGGGTGCAGGTGAGGGAGGAGAATGGAACCTGAGGCGTCCATTCGACATGCCACTGACCTGGGACTGGACACTGACCGGCATCAGCAATAGGGGAACTCTGTAGCTGTTCAAGTTGCCACTTCTCCCAGAAGGAGTCACTGCAAGGTAATGGTGTTGAGGAGTCCCAAGGTGGGGGTTGCGATAAAGTAGGCAACATAAAATATATAGAAAACAAAAAAAGTGGATGGGTGAGTCTGGAAATACTGTACTGTGGAAATTCAAAAGTTATGAGAAGAGAGAGAACAAACAGAAACCCAGGCCTGTAACTCCCTGCTGTGCATGGAGCGGAGGCTGCTACTGACATCTCCCAACAGGGAGGGAGAAAGCTCACCAGAACTAGAAGGGGTCTCCATACCATAGGAACCTTCTGCAAATAATGTTGTAAACCAGAATTTAATATAAAGCAGGGATTATAACGTTTCATACTCTAGCCAGATAAAATAGAGGAGTATCATTAACAGGAATAGTTTCTTGGCAGTACTGAGCAGTACCGGAGCTAGTGGAAAGTATTGCAAGTAACAAAACAGTACAGAGAGCTGAAGTATAGTTTTATGTCTTAAATAAAGCCTTGTTTCTAAAAGCTGTACAGTAGCTGACAAACATGGATGACTATGATCCACAGAAATTAACTCTCTATGCTCCACTGGGAATGCTGCTGGTGTTGACAACCTGGCAGAAGCACAAATCACCTCGAGATCTGCATTTTCTAACTGTCTTAAGTTTCACATCAAAACATCATGATCTTGCATTCTTTAGCCCTAATAATGCCCAGATAGACATTTTTTTTTTTTTTTTCTCTGAGTAAGGAGTGCAGCGCAAGTAGAGATTATTTCTGAGTGCGTTACAAATCAGGGTAAACAAATCAGGTAATCTTTATTCCAGCATCCCGAGCTGCTTTATATAAATAGGCCATAAGGGATTTTCTACCATTAAAAGAAGTTATGTTTTTGTACATTACTAGAGGTGTTTGAGTGCTCCGCTTTAATAGGCATGTCTGCAAGGACTTTGTTAGCATTCAGCCTTTTCCTCTAAAGACCCTGGAGATGAGCTGATCAAACAATTTTAACATAGACTTTGTTTTTCCAGGGTTGTTTTTGGAACTAACTCCGGTAAAGTCAGGAGTGCAATCAAGGTCGTCTTGCAAAATCTGAATGAAAACACAGTGATACTCATACACAAAGGTTGTCAAAGAAGAGATAGAAATCCACAAAGCAGAGCAGGAGGCTGGATTCTTCCCTTGTGCTCAAAGCTAACACCTCCAAGAACCTAGAAGTGGGGCACAGTTCAGCAGATGAAAATAAAGACATCGACATCAAATGATAAAGGTGAAACCCAAGATAAAGAAAACTCTCCTCTGCCAAAGTTCTGTCCTTCCCCAGGCTACCTCTGGTGCAGCTAAAACACATCTTCTTCTGTGGGTTCTTGAAGATATTACAGTTGCCTGTTACACTATGAATCTACTGCTACAAATCCCAAAGGCTTTGGCTTATCTGATTTATTTTCACAAAATATGTAGAAATGGAACTGGGGAGCTTTTTCCATTGTCCTACACTTTTCAGACTGTGACCTGAAAGCAGTCTGAACACAATGGTAAATTTTACAAGAAATGAGCTTTACAGATCAGCACTCCATGTGTTATTAAAAATAACCTCAGCGTGCCAGGATATACACTTACACCTGACACTGAAATCATTTGCACTGAGAGATATTCACAGAAAGTTTCCCTTATGGGTTCCTTATGACCACACCATGAATACTAGAAAGTTACCTGCTAAATTAGGGAAGACGTATAATACCTTTTATACAGGAATAAATTTAGTGTTTCAAACCATGAAAGCTTTAAATGCCACTGGAATATGATGGCAAATATAGCAATGGATCTAGACACAATCCATCTGAAATCATGGAAACATTGACTCCACAAGTCCTTCTGGCCTAAACTCCATTTTCCACTAATTCAGGATATTATTGAGTTAATTCAACTGTTACCTATTATATCCTGTTCCACCAAATGTAATTTCTCTCTAAAATTGTCCAAGTCTCCTGACATTAAACTGTACTATCTCTGTACTCATGCTCTGTATGGCATGTCATCCATACACATCAGCCTGTATTACAAGCAAGCCAAAAGAAGATAACCGAGATAATCCTTTGTCAGTGGTGTACTATTTGCTTCTTCCTGAGACTGAGAAGAAAATGAGAAAAAAAAAAAAGCAAAAATGAAAACAAACTTCAATTAAAAATCAATTACTTATGAAAATTTATAAATCAAAAATGAAGTTACCTCTTGCGTTACCTAGTGTTTGAGAGTCCAGATCATCATCAATAAACTCCTCACCCTGGATGATGTTCTGGGTGTCCTCACTATGATTAACAGGGCTTGTCATCTCCTGCTCTTTTTCGTTGTGCATCTGGGCGTAGACATTTCTGCCTGGCAGTTTCCTAAATCGGACAAGGAGAAAAAGTCTTGTGAAGGAATTCCTTCCTGTCACACACACGCTGGCCTCAGAGCAGAGCTCCAGTGGAGCAAAGTTGTTTCTGATTCACAAAACAGCACCAATCCCACTGTTCCTTAATTTTGTGTTCACTACCTAAACTTACCAACTCCTTATTCTCAGTCACCGTTTTACATAACTGTCTTATCATGACGTTCACACCAATGTAATAATTAAGCATCAATTTCTGACTAAGATTGACAGGCAATGAACAATATTGAAAAAAATACTAAAACCACAGAAAAACTATTTTAAGAACTCAAGCAACAAAAAAGCCCAACAGGCATTCATTCTTAGTTCCAGGTGTTTTCACAAACATTAAGCTGGGTCACAATCATCATCACATCTCCCTTGTGAGGTGAACTGACACTGAAGCATCGAATGGCACTCTCATACCCCATCAGGGTTGAGAGGAAAGAAGCGGGAGAAATCCAGGAGACAGAGAATGGAAAAGGAGTAAAGAATGAAGAACCAGGAGGCCAGGACCAAGGGGTAAGGAAGTAAATAGGCATTGATATGGGCAAATAAGATGACAGGCGAGATTGGTGAAGTCAAGCAAGTAGCACTGAAGGAGATAGAGTGCAAAGCTTGGCCAAGGACTACTGGGAACTGCTGAATTAGACAAAACTCTCTATAGCAGACAGCATTTAATTCATTCATTCTGATTTGAATCTAGAAAAACAAAAAGCATGTTATTAAATGGCTCTATCAGCTCTAATGAACAATTAGCACCATGGCTGAGACTGGGAGGCTTAAGACAGTATTGATAAAGAGTTCTTTACCAGATTAACTTCAATTAGACTTTGTAAAATCAAAGGGAATAATCAGGGACTTGTAACTTTGCAACAGAATTTATGGTTTAAACATTTCTCCAGAGTCATACCCATTGTTGCAGTGGTATTCACCTGCAACCTGCCTGGGCGCATAAGGACATCCTTTCCTAGGCACCAAGCAGACATTTCTGGTTAGGGAGTTGCAGGTTGTGAGCTCCATTTCCTAAACTGCAAGAAGCAGCTTGACAGCTTGATCAGCATGACAGCAGATCATGGCTGTCAAAGTCTGTGCTTGAACACAGATTATTGCAATGGGCAGACAATGAGAAGAAAGAGAAAACATGGTTGAACTGCTGAGGTTAAGCTGCAGTTTCTGATGAACTCCTTTAGCGAGAAAATAGAAAAAGTGACCCTATTTTTTAGGCATCTCCCTAAAAACGAACATCTTCTACTCCATATTCTGGCAGCAGTTTGAAAGCTTGATAAAAACACAGGCTGCTCTGTTTTCTCTAGGCTTTTGAAGATGGCCTGTCCTTAAAAGTCATTTCAGAAGAAAGGTTCTTTATCAGGTGGCACCATCGCAGTTTGGGATAGAAGTTACTGCAGCAAACTATTTTGAACAGCACCTTCCAATGCATCAAAGTAGTTAGAATAAATAGAAATTGTTAAACAATGAAAGATGACAGAAGAGGATTTCCTCCCTTTAGTTTGAAGTACCCAAGAGATTAATTGCATCCTATATACTTATGTATGTACACACCCCCATTTGTATAGGTATATCTATACACACCCCCACACACAATTTTTTAGATACATATATACATACAGAAATCAGGTATTTTATCCCATTATTGTTAAGCAGCACAAAGAAAGAAATCTGTTCGCTCTTGCTCTTTTCTGTATCTCAGCAAGCATGGAGTAAATAAAACACAGGACTAACCAAATGCAAAGGACATGGATGGAAAGAAAGTCTGATAGCACAACACTGTGCTGTTATGACCACTTCAACAGGTCTGATGGCTCCTCCAGCACAAACATACACATAAAGCCAAGCCCTGCTTCACTCTCCTCCCTTTAACTGGATGAGAAAAGCCACATTGAAAGGGGGAAGGACATTCGTCATTACCAAAACAAATACATTAAGTAATTAATTTTGATTTTTTTTCTCTAAGGCCAGTGTTGCGTCTCTTGCAACAGACCACCTTCGGCTGAGGTAGCACGGAGGTCCAACACCCCGCCTCCGGGCCAATGAGCACTGACACCAATATGAGGATGCTGCAAATGGCGTTTATTAATAGGCTGCATAGCAATATATACTCAGCTGTCTTTCGTTACCGCCCATAAGCTATACGTCACGAGGGGTAGGAATACACATGTCAAAGGGGGGAGGCCCCTGCTCTTTCCGTTACATCGCGTGATCTTCCGACCGTTATCCCCTACAGGCCAGTAACTCCAGACAGTTTTTAACGTGTCTGCTAATGAAACTGGCCATGTTGAAAACAATATCCCTCTCAATCAGACCTGCATCAAACCTGTCAAATTGCTCACTTTCAGTGCAACCACCAAATGCCTAAGGGAAACAAAACCCAGAAGAATGTCTTTGCAACACATCTGCAGTATTAGCACGTATGTTTCTGCAATAATTAGGGGACCTTGTCAAAACTGTATTTTTGACAGATTGTAGAAGCATCAATGGCATTATCAAAATATTTCTGACATAATAAAAATGTTATCCATCTCAAACCTATATGGCACTTCAGACCATTGCAGTTAAGTAAAGGGACAGACCTGCTAGTCTAACTGTTGGTTGTCCAGGCTGAAGGACCTATCTGAAACCAGGTCAACAAGGTGTGCCCTTTGCTGTAAATCTTGAGGCTTCAATACACATCTCTGCTAAGACCTGCTAGTTAGAGATCACCGCAATCACAACACATAGTATTAAACATATTATGGGGTTCCTGAATGAAGAAACCTCACAAGTTCAAAAATAACCATTAAACATATTGTTGTTAAGAGCATTTCTTTATGGGTTACGGATAAAAGGAGCAAGCTGTTACTTCTCACTCACCTAAACCTCACGAGCCCAATCCTGCTACGTACAGATCCTTCATGGAAGGTATAAAGTTGAGGTACTCAGTGACTCTTCCGTACTTGCCTTTGCTCCTCACACTTACAGAGGAAAGCATCTTAGATTGTAACACAAAGTATGAATGCAAGGAAGGCTAATATTACAGGTCTGGTGAAGGCATACACTGCAGGCATTTGACCTTTTATACATTACAGAGTTCTCTATGTGTTTCATATTGGTTCAGCTTTACAAGGAAGAGTCTGAAACAGACTGAAGAAAATGATAGTCCAAGACTTTTCAAGAGGCATTTTTAACACATGTGCCAGATGTGCTGTTTATAAGGGACAACTGCACTGCAGGATGAAACAGGATGTGGATACTGAATCCTTGCTAAAGATGGGCCTGATTCTGGCAATTTTCCAGTCACTTCTCACTGCTTTAAGATGCAGGAAGGAAGCTGCTACCCCTAATTGTATAGAGAGAAACTCTTGTGTACCCTGATGTGCTTTGCTCTTCGTAAGGAAGCAATTTATGTCTAGTCCAATGTAACTGTTTGAAGTAGGCAGAGCTGAAATGCTTGTGTCTACATAAAAGACTACTGTGAAAACACGACAAGACATGAAGTTTGACCCAAGAGGTTTATATCAGCAGTATGAAAATTGAAAGCACATTTATAAGAACAGAGAAAAAGATTATGCAATAGTTTCTTTTGGGGGTTTACTCTTCAGCTGCAAAATGCATGTGCTTCACATCCATCACTGGAGACAATTACCTCTGCTGAGCAGCACTCCATGGTTTAAATTTTTAGTTCCTTTTGTTTTCTCTGTAGCATTTTATTTCAATCATGAAAAAAAAGAAATATTCATGCCTGTTTTGAGGACCATAAAAATATGAACTGGAGACATAATTCTGCACAGAACTACCAATGAGCATCACAGCACATGGTTTTCACCAACCTCTCCAGGTCCCATACCTTTTAGAAGATATTCCAGAAAGTACTTTTTTCCTCTCTATATTCACAAATTTTAATCAGTTCATGCCCGAAACTGTTTGCACTTAAAAATGTTCAGCAATAAGGAACTGCAGGAGAGGGATGAGATATTGATTCCCCCTCATTTAAACTCTCTGGTTTATTTGGCTTTCAATTCCTTCATTGTGGAGCCAATATTCACTGGCCTTTATGCAACTTCATTCATTTTCCAGAGGCTTGATTAAGATTCTGTTTAGTATAAAAAATAGGAACATATTCATATGGCAAAGGATATGGAATAATGTAGCATTCTCTTGGAACTTAAATAAAACTAACAACAATAATAATCTATTAAATAGAATACTTTATTGTGGTGTTGGTTTTATTATGTTTGGATTAATGTTTGGATGACTGACTTTGTGCTTTAAGGCATTCCTGATTTACTTGCCTCTTTCATTTCAGAAATCTTTTCTACATGCTATTACTTTGATTTCTGAGGAAGTTTTTATGAAATATTATGGATTGTTAAATTAGTGCCTGTTTTTTTATAACTAAATGGCATGGATTGGGACTAAACTTGCTCTCATGGAACATAAAAGTAGTATAAGCAAGGTGGGGAAAAAAGATGGCTTTTCTTCAGAGACTGAAAATGAGATAGTAAGTCAATGAGGCAGAAAGATAACACAGTTCTGCTCCAGATTGTGGAAATGACCCAGGAGGAGGTTCATTTACCAAAAGTGGCACTTGATAGTAGTGGGGAAAAAAGAAATAC
>VZTL01047508.1:0-10922 GCA_013400535.1 Scopus umbretta
CACACACACACACACAAAGAAACTGTTTCTGTGAAAGAGTGGTAAATGACAGACAATTTTAAACTAAGATTCTGGAGTTGCTGATTCAGAAATCTAAGTTTTTTACAGGACAGATATTGGGAGGCAAAACACTAAGCAAAATAAAGGAACTTACAGAGACCAAGAAACCTGCCCTTACCTCTTTCAGTGTAATTTTGCAGTTTTTGGCCAGGAACACTTGCTGCAAGCTCTGGGGTAGGGGCTGTTGCGCTCCTGTGAAGTTATGGCATAGTGGGGCTGCTGCACAAGAGCATCACAAGTAAGTGTAACGAATGTGACTAAAAACCCCCCAAACATTCTTTTGCTAAATTATCCAGATCCAGCCAAATTTCTCAGGAGTGAACAACAGTTGTTTAAACCAATTCAGATCTGTCTCTAGGGTTACTGCCCTCAGACATTTGCCAGCATGGGACTTTCCTGCTCAAGATGAGAAGGGAGCTGTAGAGGAGGAACAAAATTCAAGGGCAGATCTGGAGTGCTGGAAAACTGGTTAGCTTGAAAGAGTTCCTTAAAATTCACACCTAGTGTCACTGAATCTGTGCTTTGCACTTGGGCCTGAGAGGTTTCATTGGTGAAGCAGCTTCATCTGTTCACAGAAAAACCCTCGCCCCCTCATCCTCCCCCTTTCCTCCCACAAGTTCTCTTCTGAGCTTGTCTGCATCCTGATGTGAAATGAAGTGGTATGTATGAGAATAAGGGTATTACATCCTGGGTAATATCCATTATGTTGCTCTCTATTAGCTCTCAATTCTTGGGAGTGCATTACTGCATTATTTCTTTTGTGCCAACGCTATTCCATCAAGGCCAGTGCTGGCTTACTCAGTTGTATCAATGATTTCTTCTAAGGCAGCCTAGACAATATGTTGTAATATATATTATACTATGAGATTTTTAAATTGGCCTTGCAAATGTATTCTAAAAATTTTTCAGCTCTTCAGGCAAATCCGATTGTCCATCATTTCTAATGATTGCTGATTAGCAGAAAACAAATAAAGAGGTGATTTTTATACACATAAAAAAGATCATCTGAGTGAACACAATTCTTTAAGAAGCTTAGGAATGAGAATTTTGCTTTGACCCATATCGTAGAAAGCTTTTCAGTTGTCTTATAAAAGAAGAAACAAAATACATTAAATAATTTTGGAATTGTATATGTTACAATACAAAAATGTCAAAAAGTTAAATGTGAATTGAAACATATTTTCACTTACTCTGAATTACAATTGTATTCAGATAATTTTTTTAGCTGAATAAATGAATTAAAGTTTATTCCTTCAATTTTAAAAGCATTAAAATAATGCTACTTTTCTGTTTTGTGAATGCAATTTGACAGCTAAGATCACATTTCTATGCTCGAAATGTTACAATATTTTAAAATAATGTTGATATTTAGGAACATTTTAAAGGTTTTTTTTTTAAAAAAAAGGTTTCTTACAATGCTTATGTTCTTCCCAGGAAAAGTTGTTGGTGCAATGCTTTTAAAATTCCTTTGTATCACATATTAGCAGTGAATGACACTCATGTACAGTTATTTTTCTTAACAATATATATTTTATAGTCAAACTTTCTATGAATGGTGAGTGATATTCATCAACTTAAAAAGTCTTAAACCAAATATGGGGGATAGCTGGATCCAGACTATATGTAGCTGACCTGTCACAAGCAGAGAGGGCAAGGCTGTTGTGTTACTCAGCACAACTTGGAGAGAAGTATAGCACTCTCAGCTCCGCTTGTGCCATTTACAGCTGCCTGGGGGTTGCTCTGGTTTATGCTAGGTAACCTGGAGCGTATACTATGGTAGCTCGGCAAAGCTGTAGCACATTATATGTTCCTACAGAGAAAGTGCTGCCAGCACCCCATGGAGCAGGAGTGCTCTGTCCCAGCTGAGCTTGCCTTCTCTGGGTTGCTTTACTCCTGCTCCATGCACATAGGCAGTTCAAGGAGCAGGCATAGGAGAGGCGGTATTTTTGAGTGGCCACGTCAAATGAGGCTGAATTGAGGATGTGCAGGACTCAGGCGTGATGCCCTGTTGCTGGTCATGCTCCATGCCTCAAGCCTGAGTGGGTGAAGTTTAGGAAGCTCCCTGCAATCAAAGTCCTGACGTCTCACTGTGAGCACTCAGCCAACCCAGGATTTTTTGTTGGTGTTGAGGACACCTTTCTATTCAAAGGCAGTGCTCACCTGCCTTCTCACCCTACATTTTCATGTTTCATTGTGTACTGGCCAAAATGATGCTGCACGTTTATTTGAGACATGAAACTTAAGAACAGAAGTTTATGCAAGACAAAAGAGAAAAGAGGGGTTGAAGGAGAGAGGACTGATGCTGGTATGGGTAGGTGAAGAGCAGGAGGGATGCAGGATGTTTATTAGAAAGACCAAGCTGAAAGGCATCTAAATCCAGTTAGCAGCTTGAAAACAGGTAGCCACATTAAAGGAAGTGGAAATAAAGTCAATTAGTGGCAGGAGGCATTAGTTGTGGGTGTCAGCTGGTGAACGGTGACTAATTTGATACAGTCTAATCACATAGTTTGGCTATTTGATTACCATATTGAGATCCAAACACTGCTCCTTCCAGGGCAATCACTTCAAAAAAGAGGGTAGCTGGAATCGTCATGAGATCTGATCCATTCCTTAATTGAAATTGGTTTTAAATAGCTGTAACACATGTGATGTAAAACCCAAGAAGCAAATAGTTGCTGAGACATGGTGTGAAACATGGCTGTTCTGGGAAGTTGAGGTTGCACAGACAAGGACTGGTGTTTGGGCTAACCTGTGAATGTACACATGGAAGTTTACATGTGTGTGCACTGAGAGTGAGCCTGTAGAGGCGCTTCCCTGTCTGCTGTGCTCTTCATCTCTAACTCGCTCTCTACTGACAGTTGTTCCTGTTTGGATGAAATGGGTCAAGAATGTCAGGAATCAGCTCACTTCTCAGTGACCAGCTAGTGGAGATGATCTAATACACATCCAAAGGTGCTATATACTTTGTACACATTCATAAGAGCCCGGGCAGCCTCTCTAGCACTGTTTACTATCTGGCATTAACAGGAATGGATGGTTAGGGGGAAAGCAGAGGAAACAGGAGACATATAAAGTGATTTTTTTTTTCCTGACAATCAATGATTTAGCAATTTCCTGAATCAGAGGTTATATCCAGACTTAAGAAGCTATCCTCCACAAATTCGTCTAATATTTTCAAATCTATTAGCACATTTGGCTTTTTATAATCATCTTGCAGCAGAAAATTTGCAGTTATACGCCCTGTGGAAAAAATGGCTTCCTCTGTTTTAAATGTGGTGCTTGCTCATTTCATCGGGTGCCTCTTCCTTCTGATACTGTGGGAAGAGAAGTAATCAATGCCTGCATGCTTTTGCTGGGCCATTTGTGACCTTACACATCTCTGTCAAGCCCTCCTCAATCATCTATAATGTTCACTAAAAAATGTGAATTTCTCACATATCTTTTGTCTTCAGTCATGCTGCCCTTCCCTCTACCTTTTCTAGCTCTTACTCATATTTGATGACTGGGTCCAGGCATATTGTTCAAGGTTTTCCTCCTTCTGCCTCATTTGCCCATCCAGTCATTGTCAGTATATATGCTGCAGGAAGAGGAAGGGTGTCCAGAGGAAGAGGGCTTCTCTGGCAATTGCCATTGTATTCCTGAAAGTATTTTGCTCATTCTGGAGCTTACCTCAAGGATGGACCTGGCAAGAACTCTGCCCATATCATAGACGGTAGTTTCTAGTGTCTGTGATCTGTTCAGTGGAACAAGAGAGTGCAGTGTGTATCTCCTTTAAAGGACCTATTTGATGTCACACTGTGTCTGTAATCATATGGGTCATGATTCAGCAAGAAGTTACCCATATTTGTGCAGAGAAACAGCCTCAGTGAGATGTTTCGAGTTAGGTATGTGCTTAATGATTCTGCTAAATTGTTTTAAACCACTGATGTGAAAAGTGGGCAAGGGAGCAGAGAGGTGCAAAAGTTTCCATTCCTGCTTGCTAACACATATCATAAGAGAAACAGAAAATTGCGCCCCAAATGCCTCCAAGTATAAGGGAGTTGGTCCAATTTGCACTAGAGAAAAAATGTAATCTAAGTTCTCTTTCTTTGCAGGTAGGGTTGAATATCAGCTGGGAACAAAAGAACAAGTGAAAAAAGTATCCTAGGCAATTTTTGCAAAGAATTTCTTTTTTTAGGTTGGTCTGGGGATCATCAGGATTGGACCTTAGCACCAGCAACCTCCAGCAGACTGCAATGACTCTGCCTTTAATACACTTCCACCCCTGTGTGTTATGCAGCCATAATACTGAACACAGAAGGCAGACAGCTGCCCCGAGGCATTCTCCGTAAAAACTTTCATATCACAACGGAACTGAACGTACCGTTATAACACCAGGTCTCCTCTCCTTCACGGTAAGAATTGTTCTGAAAACCAGGCAATGTCATGGAAATGTTATAATAGACACGTCCAGAATATATGGGTGAGTTAGTCGTCCTCAGTGATATATTTAAGCTGCTCCTTCTACTATACATAGAGCAGGTTAAATATAATTAACATTGGTCAAAGGGTCCTTTTACTTTACATACTTTATGAACGTATTACCTCAATTATCAGGAAGGAAAAAGGGAAGGTGTATTTCTTCAGATCTGCTGGTATAAGCTCCTCTAAGTCATTTCCATTGCAACTTGCATTTTTGTTCTCCAAGAAGCATGAATATTTTCTCTCTCCCTAAATCCCATAATTGTTTTATTGCTACATTAAAAAATGTAAATAATCATTCCCCTCCCCATAATAAATTAGACACAACCTGTCTGGCTCTGAAAATGAACATTTCAATATCTTCAGACACACAATGACATCATATCAATATTTAAAATCATTTTATGCATGTATTCCAGGTTGTCCAACTTCATTAAGGGCATTCATCAGCCCTCCAGCTACAGTGTATTCCCATCGGAGTTGTAGGCCTCAGGCCCTACCAAACAGAAATTTAAACTAACTTGCCTTTTTAATTCACATTATTCTCAAATATTCTCTTTTTTAACCCCCTGCCATGACTAAGTCATTTAGACCTGGCTATGATTTTGTGCACGTCAACATTTAAGAGACAAGATCCCCATTTTTATGTCAGAATTTGAGTACACGAAAATAATAGTCTTTCCCTTTCAGTTTCCCTCCTTCTCTTTCCCCATCTGTCCCTATTTCCTGGGTGCAATAATAAACATGCTTCTTTTAAAGCTGTATGCTAAGTTAATTATTTGAGCTACAGGTTGATAGGGATATGGGATTGTTGGGGTTTTATGTTTAAAAATTTACAAACATTTCAAACATATTAAGTTTCATTCTTTTTCTCTCTCTTTCTCTTTCCAAAATAATAAAAAAACCCCTCTTGATCTATTTTTTATACAGCTGAGGATGCGCAGCATGAATACATATCCCTGCTAGTGGCATCAAACACTGTTATATTACCCCACAAACAAAACAAACAGTCTTCCCATTGTCCTGGTCCATAGGCTGACTGCGGATCTGCTCCCCAAGATGTTTAATTCCCGGGTTAGACTCACACGTGCTACACAGCACAGGAAAGAAAATTGTGATATCAAAAAAACTTTGGTACTGGCCAGGCAGTGTAGATTTGGCTGAAACCTCTGATTTTTCCTCCCAGATTTGTGTGGAAAGGGTTTAAACATCCATAATTTGTTACTAAAAAGGATGGAAGCATGTGGAAGTAGCCAAGTTAATATAATGTGCATCGGAGGATGGAACAAGCCTGGGAGAGAGATTGGGGACTGAAAATGTAAAAGTTGGTGTAATATAGGTCAGTGTTATTAGCTCTTCTGTACAAAATGTTCTGACCATGTCATAACTGTGTACATGACCAGAGACCTGACCAGTGTACACAGATGTGTTATGACCCATTTGCCTCCAAAATGGAAAGGTGAAAGAAGAGGGGATTAAAAGAAGAGAAAAAACCCAGTAACTGCAGGGACAGCTTTTGGATCTTTTTTCCATAAGCAGCATTTTTTAAAACAACTGTACTGCTCTCAATTTCCTTCTGCTCTCTGCATCTTTCTTCCCTCTCCCTCCCCGCCTTGTTCCAGTGTTTCTGGAGCCACTTCTTTCCTTATGCCACTCCAACCCTCTCCCTTTTTTCATTTTGTTCCTCTGGCTTCATAGCCCTCTGGATTGAAGAACTCTCTTCATTATGACACACAATGCAGTCTGTCAAAGTAAGGGAAGTTCAACCTGCCCTGGTTGCCTGGGGTTCCTTTGGTGGTGGTACAACTAATCATCCACGTTTTATCCTTCTAGAAATAAGCAGGTGCTGTCTCTTCTGTTGAGGTCCTGGATACCACTTCCATCCAGCAAAGCTCCGAGGCTCAGTTTCTCAAAGACACAAATCCACAAAAAGATTCAGCCTCCTGAGGCCGAAGTTTGCTGTCTGAAAACACTATTCAGCTCAAGGCAAGCGGAAGCGAGTCAAGGTGTTCCATAAAACTGTACCTTACCACAGCTAAGAAGCTTCCTGAAATACTCCTTCTGCAGCCCAGAAAGCTGCACAGTGGGGGTTTTTAAACCTAGGTATCATCAGACTTACTCCTTTAAAAGTACCCAGCAAAATGTCCCACTTTCCAGCCATGAGGTGCTCCGAGTCATTTCGTCTCCTGTCCCAGCGGGGATTATCCTTATCGTGGTGGAGTCTGCTGTGCTACACATGCCCAGATATCTTCAGTTACAGTCTTCATTTTGAGGGCAATCCTAGAGAAGAGCAGTTCTGATGTTGACAGCCACCCAGTCAGTGAAGGCAGTCTGGAGGCTGCTTGTTTCCTCTTTGCAGTCACCAGCCAACCTGGTTATGGAAGCGTTGGAGCTGTTGGGGGAGTTTGTGTCATTTGAAACTACTGGCAGGTACTCTGCAATAAATGAGTTGGCTTTCTCTCTGGAGATCATGTTGCGGTGTGGCCCCTTCTCCGCAGACTCCAGGGCAGGCTACTCTTGGAGCCAGAACCTATTCTCCCAACACACTGCAAAGACCAGCTAATCCTAACATTTCCATTGCCAGCCAGGCCCTATCTGCAGATGTAAAAAAAAGAGCTGGAAAAGAGAAGATGTTTGAGACAGGAAATGCCCCTGACTGTTTAAGTGGATCACTGAGAAGGGTGATGGTGGTGGTGGTGAAATGGCAGTCAAGATTAGATCTCTGGGCACTATTGCAGTAAGTTATATAAATAAGAATAATAACAACAGGAGAAAAGAAAGGGAATGGGGCATGTGAAATGATCACAGTGAGGAACAGGATGTAAGAAAAAGACTTTGACAACAGAGCTGGGAAGGGAAAGAATCAACATCATGGAATGAAGAGAGAAGGCAATGGATAAAAAGGAAGTGATGTGGGGAAAGAGCAAGCAGATAGACAAAGAACAGAGAGGAGGCGACACAGAAATACAGAGTAATGAAAAGCAGTAGAATAGTAGAAAAAATGAAGAGATAATTCAACTGCAAAAAAATCTGAAAATAAAGCTAAGTGAGAATAAAGAGGATGGAAAACAAAAAGTAAAAAAATAAAAAGAAGGCCCAATAAAGAAATAAATGTAGAAAATATATTTAAAATGAAAAAAGAACGAAAAAGAGAAAGCGGTTCTACAGAGATGGAGAGAGAATATGAGTGGGGAACCAGGGCCAGTTTTCTATTTTGTAAAATAAAAATATAAAAGCCCATAAAAAGGGCTACATAAAAACTTGTCATTACTGTTGGTTATTTGTTGCCCCTTTCTCATCAGGGAAGCTACACTGACGTAGCTCTGTCCAGGCCTTGGAAGAGGATGATGCCACTTATGATAATAGTTTAGATAAAGAGGTCTATTTTTATGTTTGCAGACAGACCCTTATTTTCCTTTGTGGTTGTGGCATCCTTGTAACTGAGACCTGCATAGTGCAAATGAAAGGAGTTTCCTGGACTGATGAAGCGACATTTTCCTCTGGGTCTTGGGCTCCCCATCCAAGACAGGTACATCCCACACACGTAATACCCATATCCATTGTTGACAAATCTCTCCCTCCGTGAGGTTGTGGGCATCATGGGGAGTAATGTTTTGGGTCAGGTTTGAGGTACATTGGGAGAGGAGGGTGTGTGGGGGAGGTTGCAGAGTGCCAGACTGTGATGCGCCTGCCTGTGGCCAGTGCTTTTTGCTCTCTCATTTTCATGAACACGTCATTCATGCATAAATTTTTAAAGGGGAAAGAATCATTGTTTAATGAACTTTTGTGAAGAAAACAGAGTAAGGGAGAAAAGAAAAGAAACACTGTGAGCTCCTTACTCCCTAGACTTATGACCTGCATAACTCCAATCATTGTGTTATTTAGACAGCCTTCCTATTTAGTCGACATTAAATTTGTATGCTCCCACATGGTTGAGTTGCTACTTTTTTTTATCCATGCAGCTGGGATTCTCTGACGGAACATGATAGGTCAGGGGGAGGAGGGGAGGCGAGGACAGCCATCTCCAAAATGCGGTGGATGTGCCTTTCCGGCTCTATGCTGGTTGCACTCAGGCAGGTACAAGCTGACGGGAATCGGCGGTGGCAGCCATGCGAATGAGGTCAGAGTTGGTTCCTCTGTGGCTTTTTTATTCTTCTGAGTGCTCTGAAAATGTGGGTGTGCATGTTAAAACTGCCCTATGAGGCAGCTCTGACATGTGGGGCTGCCTGGCACAAACACAGCACATAATAACACAAAGTATTTGGCAGCGTTACAGGGCTAATCTTTACGTAACTGTTCCTGAACAACTTCTCTAGTGCACTGAGCACAAACAAGCTTTCCATCAGCCTTCGGCTGCATGCAGATTGTCTTGTGTCACCTGCTTCTCTGCTGAGCAAATACTGGCTGTGGTCATGGCAAGGAAAACCTTCTTTTGCATTCATAACTGACTCTCCCTAAATTGCCTCCTTGTTTTCCAAGGCTATTCATGAACCATAGGCGTGTTTGTCAAGAACATCCCCTTTTATAGAATTTTTCCTCTGAAGCACAGATGTATGCAGGAAATTATGTTGTGGATTATTTTCAGGAAAGCGGTGGGAAAACAGGGTCTGATTTTTCAATGGTTGCTCCCCTGTTTACTAAAGTCATAGAAGGAAGGCTGTCTTTTATAGTTAAGACATTGGTGTGGGACTTTGGGGACCTGAGACTGGAATAATAATGTTTCATTCCTTCTACCCTTTGCCCCTCTTGTCAGATTTCAATGTAAGCTCTTTACGATTATCTCCTAAGGTTTTGTTGCCTGGTTCAATGGGGCCTGGTCTCCATTAAGGCTTTTGTGCTGCAGACAGCAACACCAGGGCACATACCGACAATAACAAAATGAGGGAAAGAAAATAAAGTCTAGAGCTTCCCAAGCACCTTTGATCAGTGCTGGTAATGGGTCTCCTGCTCTTGCACAAAGGCGATCAAGTGCAAACCTTTTCTTTGGCAGACAGATGATGAGTGTTTCTAGCTGTCTCTCCTGACCTCAGGTACTACCATCCGTCCAGTGCCAGCCGGTGCCACTTCCCCACCCGCAACGCTCCTCGATTTGGGTGCTCTTTTCACTCAGCGTTGCACAGCCACAACACATGTGCTGCTGCACAGCAAAACCATGTGGCAAATATATAAAAGTATGTACATTTCTGAATGCTGGAAGAGAGCCCTAATTTTGTTGGCAGCAAAGCTGAGTCTCCTTCTTTCCTCGGAGCAGGGCCCACAGCATTCCTCGGTCCCACAGATATAAATCCTCCCCGGATTTCTCCTGGTGCGGTGGCGGGCTGCCAGCCTGCACGTTCGCTCTCAGCAGCCACTCTGGGAGGGGCAATGCCTCTGCCTTGATGCTCGGGGAGGCTGAGCTCCTGGCTCTGGGCTCGTTTCACTGCATCTGATACAGCATAGGTCAAACTCGGGACCCTCTCGTTCTCGGTTTAATCTTAGCTTGTGAGGAAACGTTGCATACCAGGAGGGTGGCAAAGCCAAGGGAGATTGCCAGACCCAAATGTTCCATAGTTGTGAAGATGGTTTCTAAATACTGAGCTTTAAAAATAATTTAGTTTGCATGGGGAGGGGTGAGAATGGGGAGATCTTTCTATTTGCCTGCTGGTATTTGGAGTCTGTAGTTTCCTGGGGACACATTTCCAAGTTTTTATCATCAATGATAGGGGCTAGAAAACACACTCTTATGTTAAATGAAAGCTGAAATTCCCCTTAGTTCTACACACTGAAGATCTGGAGCTTTAACCTGACTAAATAGCAACAAAATCTTTAGAATCAGCCCGTGCAAGGTGTCTCTCACCAAAGAAAGAAAAATCCATAGGAAAAATGTTGTTAAGCAGTCCTGGGCAAGTGCAACCGTTAAGGGAGCAGGCACTAAGATACAACCAGGAAGGAGGAGAGGCATTTTCTGTGGTGTGAGGCAAGTTCATGTAGCCAAAGGTGAGGAGATAGGGTCACCATGGTCTATTCCCAAGACCATCCTATCACTCTAGCAGTGTATTGATTTCTGGATATCTGCAAAGCATACAGACCAGGTCAGAGATGACCCAACAATTCTTTTTAATCCCTTGAAGGTATGGATTTTTTCTTCTCTTCCCTACTTTTTTCTCCATCTCCCTTTTACTTTCAGTGGGTTTCAGGGCAGGAGGAGTTAGTGTTATTTTTTTAATTATTCTCCTCCATTGTTTTACATAGGGTTCAATTTTTAAATCATTCATGAGTTTGCCTACAATGACAGAATGCTTTTTGATTTGCTTCCATAAAGAAGTGTGTGAAACCTGAAGTGCTCCAGTAATTTTAAATTGTTCTGCATAGTGCATGCCCAGAACTCTGATCCTTTCCAAATGCAGTGCTTCACTTTTTTT
>VZTL01047508.1:10945-28704 GCA_013400535.1 Scopus umbretta
TTTTTTAAGAGCACTTCATTTTGGAAGTGAATAGGGTGCTTTGGGCATGGGCATTGCAGACCAATTTAGATTTCCTAGATTGCTTCAATAATCTGAAGAGTACTCCAGTCATTTTTAACTGTTCTCCACCACACGCCTGCAAATCCATTCATTTTTTAACTGAAGTGACTATACTTAGGATAAACTCCTCTGTTCATTTGAAGTTGTTCCATTCTGCATATCCATACGCTTCAAATTCCAATACAGAAACTTAATACAACAGTTTGCTGTAAGAATGTGTTAACACTTCATGCCATAACATTGTTGGTCAACATTTTTTATGCAGCATTCCTTGTCTGAGGCAGGGCCATGTCACCACTGCCAGTTCGCTGCTGGAGACATTCCCATAATTAGGCAAGCCAATGTTTACAGTTTTGGGTTTTTTCCCCCCAGTGTTTCTCCTGTATTCCGCCCTGAGATTCAATTTCTTTTATGGCATTTTAAGACACAGATCAAAATGCTTTTGCAGATAGTTAAAACACACAGTACCTTTATGGCACACATATTTTATTTTCAGTTTTGGTAGGGAGTGAAGTGCATCACTGAAGATCTCACAAAGCATCAGTGGCGGAGGCAGGAAATAGTAAAACATAAGCAATTTTAATCCTTTTCCTCTTTCCTGCTGCACACACTGCACTTGTGTCATATATGGTACAGCACTTCCTGGCACTGATACTATTCTACCTAGACCGTTATCTGTTGCTGTTCTTCAGGGAGTACTTACATTTCAAACACCACCCAGAACATAAAGCTCATGAGTTGTCCTGTGAGGATTTCATGCCCTAGTTCCCTCCCCTGCCTTTACCTTGCATATAAAAAAAAAGTTATTCTTAATTCATATTTCTAGAAAAGAGTGTCTGCATTTCTAAGAAATATGAGCATCTTGTTCCAGGGAGGCTCTATGCTGCCTTAACTAATTAAAGCTTAACAGGAGGGCAGAGTCATGCTATACTTTGCAGTCCACCTGATGTCTTATTCAATCATGATCTAGCATTAAAATTATTGGAAGGCAGCACAGTTTGCATTGATCTGCTGCTGGCATAACTTTTTTGCTAAATGAGTGCCCATCTTTCACAAGAAGCATTAAGAGGGCATGGAGGACACAGGAACATGCTCTGGATTACGACCTCTGTGGTAATCCTGTGAGGCTCCTGGGGAAACAGCTGCCCTAAGGCTGGTTTTGCAGTCTCTCTCCCACAGGGAGAGGCTTTGGTGATGCTTTAGCAACTCTGTTGCTGAGACACTATAGCTAAGACCATGGATTTTTTTTGTCTTACTTTTTTTTTATGGAGGTACAGAGTACTACACATCTGTAGCCTTAAAGAGAAAATACTTGTGCTACAACTTAAGGACTTTTTGGGATTGATATGGCATGACCCTAAGGACAAACCAGAACTGAGACTCAGGTTCCAGAAAAAGTCCTAAGTCAGTTTGAACCTGTTTTGCCATTTGCTTCAGCTGAATTTTGCAGTTCTCATCTGTTACTGAGAATTTTAATGAGAAAAATAGTCCATTAGAATATGAGTAATTGATGGACAGAGAAAAATATTGTAAACATAGAAATGCTGTTACCACTTAATAATTACTGATGCAGTCTTCACAGGAAACTCATCCAGTTTTCAGGAGTCTTGTAGCCATAGGGTTAGTTCTTCTGTGCTAGATACTTTCTTTTCTTGCCTTACAAGATTTCCTTCTAAATGTAATTTTTCAAGGAAAGAAGGAACTCTAGTGGCAAGAGAGATGGAGAATCCAGAATTTGAACTTGTGTGGTATTAGGACTTCAGACAATGATGGCTGTTTCCTCTGCATGTCCATCCCTGCCTTGTTGGGAAGACTATGCTGTTTGCAAGGTAGCAACTTTTGAATGAAATGTTAACTTGGTCCTAGCCACTTACAAAAACTAAAGATCTCACAGCTGAAATAGTGGTATCTTAATCAACTTCTGACTGGGTGATTACATTCTCCCTACTTACATTCCCTGAAATTTCAATTTGGTACAATCTTTTTCTTCATTTAGAGTCATCCTTTTTCATGTGTTAAGTGCTTGCTCTGTTTCACCTCTGGTGGAGCTGATTTTCAGGAGTAGCTAAAGAAATTTTATCTTCTACACGGAGCTTTGTGCTCTTTTGGGAAGAAATTGTCTAATGTATATATATATATTAAAGCTATGTTGTTGCTGGTTTGCTACAATATTGTGGCATGAATAAGAGAGAGACATAAGAATGATTTCGCATAGTTCAATTCATTTTGAAGAAGAAATCAAGAACATTTTTCTCACTTTCTCAAATAACGCTTCAAAGTTAGATTCTGGGCAATAGTTGCTCAGTCAATTCCTCATATAAATATTAAGATAATGTTATTGTTAAACTATATTTACTACCCTTCTACTTTTAAGATCTTAGACAGTTTCAGAAAACAAAACACAATATTGTTCTTTTATGCTTAGCTTTGCAGAACTGACTTTTCTTTTAACTTGCCTTTTTTTTCCCCAAATAATGTAAATCCATGGATATCAGTAAAGTACTGTATTTAACTCCAAAGTAAATGAAGCATCCTCATAGGCCAGAGTTTCCTTCAGAAAGTTACATGTGAAGGCAGCATTTGCTAATATAGTGGTGTATTATCATTCATCCTTGCACTTGTCCAGTTAGCCATAGATCCATCCAAGCATAAGATATAGTGTAGGAGGATTCCATTCTGCAAGATTAAATCTTCAGTTAAATGAACCTAAAGTGGCTTAGGGTGTGTCTGGCAAGCTATCCCACTGAGAATAAGTTAAAGAAAAAGGAAGGAGGAGGGGACAAGCTTATCTTCGAAAGGTTATGTCTACAACCTAGAGAGAACTCTGTGTATTTCATACTGATTTCCTTGTATTTCTAAGCAGTTGGTATATTTTTGAATCTAATATATAAAATAAGAATAACCTCAGTTTATTTAGTAGAACTACATGACTGTAAATCTCAAATGCAAAATAAGAATAAGTCCTTCCTGCTAGAGCTGTTCATGTCCCCATGCATTCAGTAGATTCAAACTTATTAAGGGTCAGGTAGCAACCTCAATACAAAGAAACAAAGGACACAGTCTTCCAGTTACTCAAGACTATGCAGAAAGATAGAGGAACTACAGGAAATTAATCAGCTTTAATCCCCCAGCCAATGCCTGCTTTTTAAATGTCTCTCCTTTCATCAAAATGGCACCTCCATTTTTTTTTTTTTTCCCCATGCATGTTCTCTATCTGTAATTGTCTCTGCCAGTTACAGGGTACCAGAACTAGATGAGAAAAACCTGCTGGAGTCTGTGCAGGCTTTGAGATGTTTTCCATGGGGGAATGGTTTAAATGATGCTGGTTCCAACATGGAGTTCTCCATTGTCTCCATCCTTGGAGGTATTCCAAACCTGGCTGGACAAGATCCTGAGCAACCTGCTCTAGTTGACTCTGCTTTGACCATGGGGTCAGACTGGTTGATCTCCAGAAGTCCTGGTCAACCTCAGCCATCCTGAGATTTGGTGACTGTCAGTGGTAAGACTGACAAAACTAAATGATAACATGGAAAGTCTTTCCTTGCTTTCATTTTGACAGGCTCTGTAACAGGTTACACCAAGGTTTCCCAACCGACGAGTTCAGCTGCAAGCAGAAGTGCTGGGAGATATGAGGTGACCATGCCTGAGTGACTCTAGACAGAAACAGTCCCATAAAGAGTAAGGGACTCATTAGGTGGGAGGGAGACAGGGCGTCCATAGAACAAGTGCCAGAGAGACAGGAAGCAAGAAGAGGGACACAAGGCAGAACTAAAAGCCCAATTTGGGGGAAAGGAGATGGATGCGGGAGGTGTTACACTGTGTAAATTTTCTCAAGCAAGCCTTGACTACAGAAAATTTGGGAATCGTTGGTCCATGATACACAGGCTTTGTTGGTTGAGAGGAAAAAAACATATTGGCAAAAGAAGTCTTTTTTCTTCAACTACCTTTTTGAGTGACATGAGCCATGCCAGCATAGGAATTCTTGCATCTATACAGAGGGTGTTGCTGGCGTATCTATATCAATTAAGGGTGTGATTTTTTTCATACTAGTGACTGAAACAACTTTGTCAACAACACTTTATAATTTAGACCTGGCTTGAGAGCTATCCTGGCTCTCAAGCAATTGCAGAATGTGGAGGACTTCAGAGTAAACTCCTTTATTGTTGGCAAAGAAATAAAAGTACACAAATGCAGCATAGTATTTTTGAATAGATTTTTTTTTAAATTGTTATTCACAGCACATGCAGAATTTCTTTTTTGTTTGGAAAGGTGGTGACTGAAGAAACAAAAATAACACCCTCATAGCAGCTGTTCAGCTTCATGGCAGGGCATCCACCGAAATATAGGTTTTCTTTGTAATCAAAAGCTGAAAGGTTCCTGTTATGACCATATCCTAGCTAGAAAGGGCTTGTGATATAGGTAGACTGTCAGACACTTCCATTGGAGGCTAAGTTTAC
The DNA here is from genome assembly GCA_013400535.1 of Scopus umbretta. Lineage (NCBI taxonomy): Eukaryota > Metazoa > Chordata > Aves > Pelecaniformes > Scopidae > Scopus > Scopus umbretta. The sequence goes on from VZTL01047508.1 coordinate 15,463, forward strand.
ACTAACATAATAAGCTGATAAATTGATACAACTTTCTGAACAAGGTAAGTATAGGGAAAAAGTACTTTTTTGTAGATAAAATGGCATATGCATCAGTGGAGCTGCTGCCATAGCAGTGCTGGTTAGGAGAGGAAAGTGTGGTTTGCTTGCTCTTTGTCTTTTTTTTTTTTTTTTCTTCTTCACAATCTTAATCAACATAGCAATACCAGCAAAACTCATCTGCTAGGCTGGTGTACTTTTTTATGTAATTTATTCCACCCTGAAGAAAAACAGCTCTTTTTGTGCAAGTCTTGGTTTTTATTCTTACCAGAGATGCCTGTATTTGGTCAGAACAATAGCTCTGATGTGGCCAAAGTGGTAACTCCAAGTACAGTGGCAACACTGTTTAAAGGGGTGGTTTCCCCAGAGGACAATCCTAAAATCCTGCTGATAGTGAGAAGAAAAAAATCTGCCTTCCTCCCTCCTTCTCATGCTAGTTCTGGAGCTTGTCTGATGCCCCAGTAAGCCGTTTCAGCTCACTACACATGCAGAAAATGAACACAGCAAATAACCATGCACCATTTTCTGCCAGTTCAGTGAACTAAATTGGTTAGCATGGAGATCAGATGAACACTAGTGTCTCTGCAAAGCAAGAAGCAGCAGCATACATCTAAGAGCAAGGGATCTGAGGGGAAACATTTTTTTTTTTGTCAGCATTAGATTGATTTAACTGTCTTGCAAAACTTCCTAATGCTGGCTTAAACCTGGGTCGCAAAATGATAAACCAGTGCACAAATGTTAATCTACACTGAAATGTGCATTTGTTTAGCTAATTCTGAATATCAGAACTCTTAGGTTTGTCTGCACTTGAAAGTATTTCTCAGTGTGACTTGACTGGCACTCTCCTATGCCTCTGAAGAGATGCAGTTTATGAGAGTCACTTGCTGAGGCAGCTCAAACCCAATTCCAGGAAAAGGACTTCCTTTTGATATTATCATTACAAAGTCTGCCTTAGGCTCCTTGTTGCTACAGCCATTTTGATCAGGAAAGGTGTTTTTTTTTAGACTCATAATCAACACAAATTATTATCATACTGGTAAAACAGCAAAATGGAGACCAAGTTAAAAGCAGTGTACTTAGAGTTCTTCTACTGGAGAAGAAAACAAACATTTCCAGGGACTGTTGTCTTTCAGATGGTGTGCTTAACATTTCGCAGTGGACCATACAGCAGTTTCTGTTAGAGCAGCAGTTGCAGAAAGTGAAGCTTCTTTTCCATGCAAGGTATTTTCTTTCTGTGAAGCTATTAGTTTCATTTTTTTCTGCAAACTGATAGACTGGCAACCTTCAGATCAGTGAATACTTAGAGCTTTTTTAATTGCATGCATTACTTCACTGCTACCTTGTGTGTTATGTATGCAAAATCAACCCTCCTTACATTTTAATTGGAGAAAGAAATGCATTTGGCTAGAACTCCAAATGGGTTTAAGAAAAACCTGAACAAAAAACAGTTTGGAGAGTCACAAAGTTGGAAAGTTGCTTTTTTTGTGAGTCACAGAAAGCTCTTTCATTGGAAATATTCAGACAGCTGCCCCATGGCAGTGCTAAAAGTTGCACAGATATTAATACGAATCACTGCACATCTGCAAATTTCTCCCTAAAAAATGCACAGTCCATTGCTTATTATTAGTTGCTATGTAATATTCATGCATCTAAAACCATCCAGCATGGGAGGAGAAATACTTCCCTGGGTTTGATCAATTTCTCTATAACAGCAGTGACTAAATTTAGTGGATACTGTGCCTGTCATGGAGCAAAGGTTGGAGTATTTCTTACCTTTACCTGAGGGGCTCTTTTAACAGTACTTTGTGTGTCATAAATACTGTGTGCTAAATACTGTGTACCAGGATAGAAGTGACTAGTGAAAAGATGAAGCAAACAACCCACAAGCTGAAATGGTTGGGTGAACTATTCAAGAAATACCTATGACAAATAAAAGAAAAATCCATTTGCAAATTATTTGTTAATCAAAACAAGCTGAATCCTTAACTGGTATAATTTGTAGCTAACAGTTTGTGAAGCTCTAACAAGCAAACAAACACTTGAAAGAAATGAAATACCATGGCTGATTTTAATTAGATTTTTTTTACTATTAATGCACCCAGAGATATTAATTTTCTTCTCATTATAAGTGAATTAACTGAAAAAATATCAGACCGTGAAACTATATATATATATATGTATGTGTGTGTGTGTGTGTGTGTGTGTATAATTACAGACATGGGAACAGCCACAATGAACACGCACAGCACCTCCCAAAGTCCCTCAGAAGTGGTTGTGACCACACTTCCTAAAGCCCTTTTTTCCCTGTCAGAGCTGGCAGATTGTCACCGAGTCATCTGCCAGGGCAAAACCACCCGCTACCTGTCCCTTCAGCCACGTGCAGCCTAAACCAGCAGTTCCCAGGCTGTAGTCATTGTCCAGTGGTTTTGCACAAGAGTATAGGGAGAAGTCTGCAGAGGCCAGCTGAAGATTATCAGCTTACTACATCTGTGTGGTTACTCTGATGGCTAGAAAGTTGGATTCACAAGTTTGGGAAACACTAGATAGAGACTTATTTCTCAACCTTCCTGACATTTGAAGAGTGCTATCTCAACCACTCAGTATGTGCATGCATTTAAATGCTTGTATTGGGAGGCTTACGGGTATGCTAAAAGACACAGGAATGCTTTTAATAATAGTGACTGTAGGTGCCATTAAAGCAAATATTTACATGATTGTCTGGCAACTGAGATCTTTAGAAGTATAATTACCTCTTGGCTGTGAAAGCAGAACTTTTATTCAGGTCGGGATGTTAGGATCAGAACATGCTCTTTCAACTTTTGTTGAACAGTATGTGAAGCACTGTATTCCAGTCTTTAAGATTTGCCCTGAACCACTATTGAAGTAGAAACCAAAATGGAGTAAGGCTCATTGTAACTTATAATCATTTTATTTTTCACAGTCTTTTCAGTTTCATTTAATCTACGTTTGCCTGCTCAGTGTATACCCCCACTGCCTTTTTCATATGTGGATGCAAACTGCAGATAAGAGTATGCATGCTTTTTTTTCTTCTTACGGCTGCTGTGAAGTTACAGTCGCAATATAAAGATGACAAGAAGTTCAAGACAAGATAAAGGACCCTGGTGTGATTGGACACTGAGAGGTGCATCAGACTTCCTCCTTTTGCTTGGCACTTCTCTTTTTATTCTTTGATTAAAGTCTTTTTCCTTTACTTACATCCTCCATTAAGATGTCTCAGTGTCATTTAGGGTGTTAATTGAGAGGAGGTTTAAGCTCATCAAGGCGATTATAAGTGATAGTTAAAAATTTCTATATATGGCCTATGCTGGAATCAGCACAGTAGGATGCCATTTTTCTTTTATCTAACTGACATTGGTAATAATAGATGAAATTATTACTAAATCGCAGCTGCAGAGATGATATCATGATTTTTTTGTGTAATCTTTGATGAAAAATTAATTTTTGAGAGGGATAATTTAAAATGATTTAAATAGTATTATACTGAAGTCCTTACTGGTAATTAACACCAATCTTGTCAGAAGTGAATCCACTTTTGCAGCTGTTTCTAAAGATACCTACAGTATTTGTAACTTTTCTGGGAGTGAAATTATAGTGTTTGGACTTTATTTTTACTGCATAAGGACCATTAAAAGAAAAGGATGCTAATAGAGAAGGCTTTGTTCTCCAACAGGGCCAAATTCTATTTCACATTTGCAGTGTTTCTTTATGTGTGCATTTAATTAGCTATGCTCAGCATGTAAGCAGGGTTTAGTATATGTAAAGTAGACTTTACATGGTATTTATATGTATGTGTTTGCATGCCAGTGTACACATAGATATGTATATCTTTATGGGTTAGCTATATACGTATACACAACTTTATTTGCGAGGGGTTTAATTGGTTGAACAGATGGCTGATCAGAAATGCTTCTTCATCTTCATCAGTGACTCGTCTTTCTTTCTTTGCATCGACTTTCATCACAGTGGCAAAAAAGTGCTCTAACGAGAAACAGCTGAAAATAGATTTTTCTTTGGTACTTTCATCATGCTTTAAATGACAGACGTGGATTTTTTTGTCCTATATATAAAGACCTGCAGGAGAAGGTTAAAAAAGGAAATATAGTGAAATCTAAATAGAAAAATTTGAATGAGAATATGGGAGAGCCTCAGATTATTCCTCTTATCTTCATATTTTACTTTCTTCTTTTTTAAAGTACATGCTGATTTTTGACAAGATATATAGTCGTGGTTATTCACGCCAGCTACAGTACCTGCCAATCAGTTTTTCTTTTCCTCGAGTTTGGTGCAGAAAGGGGGAGGGAGGGACAGGAGTTGAAAGATGACACAATGGCTTAGAGGACTGTTACTTTAGGTATTCATTAAAATAGGAGTTACATGGCCAGCTTCTGCTGTTTCTGCAATTTTATTATATTCAAATCAAAGTCTGGCTTCTGTAGGCTTTATAAAGGAAACAATGTGCCTTATAAACAGAGTGCAGGGTTCATGTAGGAGTGGTTCACTTACAAGCAGATTTATGGCTTCAGTTTATGTATAGATCTGTGAATAATCTGTGACATTTTTAATTTCAAAGAATAAGTTATCCAATATTTTCTTTTGCCAGCATTGAAGTCTTTTGCAAACAGGTGCTTTTACTCTGCATTTATGTGGATACATCACTGTTATTGTATCAACTTTGCAAATAGGTAAACTGAGGGATGCTTTGACTGAGGGAACTGAGAAAATCCTGCAGCTGGTTGAGAGTCAAAAGCAGAACTTGGGGATTCTGGTCTCCTTTCTCTTTTCTCCAGCAGCAGACCAAAACAACTGGAAAAGTGTGGTTTATAAAGGAAAAATTACTCTTTGCATTTTTAGATCTGTTTGAACTGAAAACGGAATAAAGACGCCATGGTTTCAGTGTAATAACCTGATTTTTTTTCCCATGTAAAGCCTAGTTTTTGTAGGATTTATTCTCATAAACTGAGTCAAGAATCTACCCTCATGCTCAGTGCAGCTGTGGAAGGTCCATGGTCCTTGACAAGTGTTTGGAGGACCCAGAGGAACATTTCTACTGCAAGATGTGGTGAAGCCCGAGGCTGCAAGGGTAAGTTTTTTCAGCAAAGAGGGAATAGCAATAGAGGAAGACTAAAGTTTTTCAGTACTGCTGGGATGGGTAAATCCAATGCAGATACTTTAGAGATGAACGGGAGAAATGTGTAGACAAGAAATTTCTGGAGTTTAAAGATGCATAGGGAGCAGTAAGTATTTCACAAGCATGAGATGCAGGAATAGGCAACTTCTAAATTCTACTATTAAAAGATTTTCCGAGAGAGAGAGAGAGAGACTGGGATTCAGGTATAAGTATGCATGGCCACCATCTGGCTCTTTAGTTTCTGTTCTTTGGACTGGGATAGTCTGGAGATAGAGAAGATATTGTAAGCACTATCGCCTCACAGCTTTGATGTGGCTGGTAGTGTGCTTAAAACAGCAGCCAAAAGTTGTACTGGAACTTTCTTTTTCCCCCAGAACAATTACTGCAAGATGAGGAGGATGTTTGTATGCTGGAAGGAGAAAGAAAAGGTGCTGGGAATAAGAACAGCAGCTTCAGATTTTTCAAGCCTTTCTTTTCAGATTGTGACCCCGTGTTTGCAGGCTTTGAAACCCTGATAAAAAGGGTGTGGGTTTAGGAGGAGGTAATCTTGGCTCAGGAGGTCCGGCAGATGGTGTTGGCAAATGGCACTGTGGGCTCCTGCAGCGTGGTGCAGCACTTCGGAGGTGGCTAGGGGAGCAACAAGGTTGTGGGAAGCAGCTGGTGGCAAATACACTCAAGACGGCTCCAGTGAGCAACCACAAACAGCTTGGTAGGGTGGAGAAGAGCAGAGTATAGCTCAGAGTAAATGAACCAATGCTGCATTTATGTCCCATTTCAGGAGGATGTGTGAGAGGTGAAGTTCGGTAGCTGACAGAAAGGAGGGTAATGCATTGCTGTCCTTTTCACCCTTACCCTCTGCAGGGTAAACCTTACTTAATGCAAGCCTAAGGTCTTAGAACCCAGAAAGGCTGCCATTAAAAAAATCTGTCTTCATGATTGGAAGCACTCAATTCCCTTTCAAAATGATGTAAATCCATAGGCTTTCCACTGAAGACTGAGACACACCCTGGTGAACCAAGGATAAGTGAGAGGTGGTCAGGGGACTGAGCTACCTTTCTTCTTTTTCCTTCTCCATCCTTCCTTCTCTCTCTTATGTTAAAGATAATGAAAATAATCCAAGAAATTAATATTAACCATTTCTTCTGCCAAACAGATTAGTAGCTTGGAAAAATAGCCGGCAGTTCTTTCTAATCTATTGATGCTGATATGGCTTCAGCTAGAGAGGTTTTAATTGGTACTTGGGCATAAAGCAACAGCATGAAACTAAACCAGGCAAGAAACATACACTTGTATTCTGGTATGTTCAAAGCACTAAGACAGGTAAGAAGAAGGGATCTGCAGCATTACACACCAGGTAGCACCAGCTAGGAGCTAGAATATTATAGGCATAAGTTTATGCAAAACAGCTTCACACAGCTTTGCCAACACATCTCCATCCAGAGCTGTAGTATTTTTCACAGCTGTGGACCTTTATCTGCCTTACAAAAAAAGCCTTACAAAACTGATTAACTTAGTTTTATATATATCGCAAAAAGGTTTTCCATGACAGTGAAAACAAGCAACAAGAATGTCACTAGTCTCCTGCATTTCTCAAAGGCTGAGGATACCTCTGGATATTATTTACCTTGCCTTCCTATCTCATCATGACTGTCTTTTACTTGAGAAGGGCATCATCTTAAGTAACAGCTATGAAGTAAATGGCTATTAGGTATTCAGGCCAGAAGGCCTCAGGCTTCTGGCTGCAGACATGGGGAAGGTAGACAAAAAGCACTCTTGGTTGGCTGAATAGGACATCCTCATTGCAGTCCTTGAACTAGGGTCCATGCCAAACATTCTATGCTGTTGCTTCCAAGATGGACAGATGGGGACCTTATAAAATAAGGCAGGATGTTCCTTCCTTGCCAATGTGTAAGTATGCTGCCTCCATACCTGTTCCAGGTGTTGATGTAAAGGAGCAAGGTGACTCTCTTGCACATCATGCATAACATGCTCAGTTAAACAGAATTGAATATGAATTGTCACATCTTTTGCTGTTGCAAATCAGTGCCATAAATCTTCAGCCCATCCCTAATTAGAAAGGACTATTCATTAAAAAACTCCTTAAAACTAAACTTCTTGATATCATATCTCTAAATATTAGGAAGCTGGTTTAGGGGTTTTTTTTAAGAGCGATTTAAAGATAAACAAGGAAAAAATGAATGTGAGCTTAGATTATATTTTTGGTACTTATTAAATGTAAAAAGGCTTGACAATTGCGGGCTGGGTTTTTTTCCCCCCTCTCTGTTCCTTCTTTTTCCTGTTATATAGCCAACTCCATTTGCTATGATCTATGCCTGAAATGCTGGAGAAATTATGACATCATAACAGTCAAAAAGATAAAGGGAGGAATGAATCAAGGAAAGTAAAGGAGTTTTAGTGATAATTCGTGTTACCTTTTGTATTTTTCTTTTGTTAACACCACTAAGCTGTACTGCAGTATAACCTTTTGGAGAGGGCAAGTTTAAAATTGTTCTTCTTTCCCCATCCTTTTCAGCCATGCTGATATGTATTTTTAAATCACTAATCAGTTCAGTGATTAAAATATAGGAAAACCAAACCTGACATTTAAAAATATCTGAAAAAAAAAAAAAAAAACAAACCCAAAACCTCACTCAAGTAACAAGAATAAAATAAACCTTTTGGCATTCTTCATTCATTCATCATGAAGTATGAGCTATATAAAACTAACTCCTGGTAAATTATTTGTAGGTCACCTTTAAATAAGTTCCTGAGATAGTAATGCATCCCCTGAAATGAAAAGACAAATAGATTTTCTATTCTTTACATAAGGCATACTTATACTTTAAAAACATTTTTATTTTTGGTTTAAAGAATGATAAAGATATTTCAGTGTTATGTGATGTTCGGAGTTACTCACAGCATTTTCTAGTGATCTTAACTACATGCACAAAAAAGTGCAAAAACAACCTTGAAAATGCTTTGGCAGACTTCACATGTTAATCACTGCAGAATGGTTTCAAATTAATAAACAGAGTACAACTGTTTCTATGTAAGTGCCCTGCTCTGGTTGTAAGTGAAGTAGGCATTTAGTGTAGTAGTTTGGAAGACAATGATTAATATTTACATTTATCAGCTGAAAAGCCCCAAAATGTTATAAAAAGGTAACTTTTACAAAGTAGAGTACTTGTTTCCCTGCTAATAAGCCGCATTTAGCCATCTTTCTCTTCCCTTCCTTTCTTACCAGAACAATTGTGATGCTGACTGTAATGCCAGATTCATGTATGTTTTTCTTCTTGTTATGCCATTAAGATGACTCATTTGCAGTTGGACTATATTGTTTCCTCCTTTTCAAATGTATTTTGTTATTTCACAGTTGTACTTTACTTTTTAACATACGTTTACTTGATTTGTGTATTTTTTAACTCCAGACATAGTGCTGAAAACCTTATTTATTCTAAGCTGTTCATGAAGAGAATTTAAATGCATCACAGGATAGGTAGATGTACCTGAACACTCATCGCCAAATATGCTCCAAAATATTGTTGTTCATTGTTCCCTTCTACATATTCATGATATATTTGATCCAAAAGTATAACAAATATGAAAACATATAAAAGCTTTGAATTTTCTATGAGGAAAAGAAAATATGGAAAAATAGTACGATATTTTACTATACTTAGGGGCACTGGTTAGGGTATTTATGCTGGAGAAAATAGCAAAATGCACAGAGTCTGACTAGTTTCTTGGAATCTTATGTTTAATACTTCTTCAGTATGGAAATCACGCAAAATTACTTGAAAATGGCTGTCAAGTGTTTGATCATAGCAGTATAGAATCCCCAAGAAGAAAGAAGAAAAAAAAAAAACCCAGGAAAGTTTTGAGAAGGTTTGAATATCAAGTAACAGACTGGGCTGCTGTCTTCATACTTCTGGTGCGTTTTTAACTAGGCTACCTTGTGTTCTTTTCTTTCCTTTCCAAACCCAGTATTTAAAAGTCCCATATGGCAATAGATATTGCTGGAATAGAATGCATACTGTTCTGGAATCAATTTGATCTGAGTTAACTTTCTGTATTTTAAAAGGCAGCTGAAATATTTTGCCTTTTCTACATTTTCTTTTGACCTGGTCCTTATCCCCTCTTCATCCTTCTCTCATCTGCAGCCCTCCATATGGGTGTTTATGTAAGATAGAGAACTTTCTTTTTCAATCCCGATCAGAGGTAGAAGGGGGCCGGGGAGGTGGAGGGGAAAGGGGTAGTATAAGAGCACTTCAGCCCAGTGGCATATATAGTTAGGTAATAGACAGAGGGGGATTGAAGGTGACATATTCTATATGTGATAATACCAGACCAGGCACATTAGGTATATGCTCTTCATTAATGGGACGAGGATGGGAAAGAATGTGAACAGAAAAACAGAATTTTACTTGGAACCTGTTGATGCCAGAAATATCATTTAACTTTTGAAGAACAAAGTTGATGTTTAAACTTAATTTCCCCTTGTGATCTGGATCCCTTTGACTCTGCCTTTTACTGGCAGACCCTTATCATTAGGAGTTAACTTGTGCTCAAGTTCAATAAAAACGTTCTGAACGGGGATACTGTTAAAGAATAATCCAAAACCATGCTTGTTTTACTTCATATCCTGCTTAGCAGAGACTCCACTGCTCGTGACTGACAGCTCATTTCAACCATCAGAGATTTTGTGTCAATAGGTCAATAGATTTAATATCCTGGGGATATCCCTTTCAGATTGATGATCAGCACCTTACAACAGCCAAAGGCTTGACCTCAGACCATTTGCAGATTTAAATTGAACCAATTGGATGTCAAACCAGGACTTTGGGAGCCTTATCAGTGCAAGGTGCATAGTCTCGTAATACAGCCATGATCTGAACTAGGCAGACGCTGAGTTCACCGGGACCTTTTCCTTCTCTAATAAAACTACAGAGAGAAGAGATCATATATTCTTGAGCTGTTCTCTGCTGGGTAAAGGTGTTTGCAAGTCTGGACTAGTATCTACAGCTGTACAAAAGCTACATAAATTTGGAAAATGAATTGTTAGTGGGAAACTACTTACTTGTTTCTTAATGTATTTTTAATAGTGTTTTTGATTTATATTGCACATATGACACGTGTATACTCTCTTCTTGTACCTGGTGTCATACAGAAAGTAAATGTGACGTTATTATTGACTAATGAACCACAGAAAATTTTATCAGATATCAAAAATTTCTGATCCTATCCATAGTTATTTCAAAATATTTAAAACATAATTATAACTTCCAGCTTTCTTGAGAAATCTCTAGTCTGGCCAGGTTTCTGCTGGAATTGAAGCATGAGAACAGACCTTTCTCAGATTTACTTCAGTTTTATTTTTTTCCCCCAAGGTGGCTTTTGTCTTTCTGGCATCTTATCACTATCAGCCAGTTGATGGTGATTTTAAGGTCCAAAGACATTGCATTCCCACATGTTTTAGGAAAATAGGTGGAAAAACAGAGAAGGGATACCCAAAACAGGTCCCTACTGAGAAAGATATAACTTTCTAAGCTAAAGTGCGTTAGTCAACAGAGAGTACACATGGGATAGAGACATTACCAATGCCCCAGTTACAGCAAAGGCTTTGGACTCAGCTTGAACCCCATTAGATACAGATAATACAATCATGAATCAGGAAGCCATAAGCTTCATGAGTTGCAGATCTCATTGTTTCCTTCCCTGAGTCCAAAGGAAGGTCTTGTGCAGGGTCACCAGAAGCTCAAGGATGTGTCACTGACAGCTTGAGGGGAATTGGAGTTGTTAGCATGAGTAGCACTGTCACAGGAGGATGCTTTTTCTCTGTTCCCAATGGATCTCCAGAGCTTCCATACACTAATTAATGATGGAGGCTGCTGTTGTGGGAAAATAATATAAAAGCCCAGATTTTCTGCTGCAGGCAAGGAGCAAGGAGTGCTAATTGGGAGGGAGGTGTGAGCAAAGATGCCACCTTGCACTGACTGATCATTAGCCAGCTTTTGTCCCTTGCCATGAGTTAGAGCAATCTGAGGGTGACTGTAAATTATGTGGACTGCTAGTGGCACCAAAGGACCATTATGTTAGCTAGGCCTTGCTAGTGTGTGAGATATACTTGCTAGAGTCTCTATATATTCTCTGCCAGGAAGCAGAAGTGGAGAACATCATAGTTTGATTTTGAGAATGGGCTAGGGACTAGTTTGGACAAGTGGGAGGAAACATTATGTCGAAACTTAAGCCCTTTGTTGGAATTTCTGTGTTAACTTAAGTCTTCAAATTCTTCAGATGCTTAGAAAAAGGGCTCCTTGCAGAAGGTATTGTTGAACAGAAAAGTCTCTCTGGCTGAATATATAGCAGCACCTTAACTTCTGCTACTGCCTGAGTGTAATGGGTACTGCATCCGCTGAACACCCCATGCAGTGTGTTAGGCCGTGGCTCCAGAGCCAAATCAAACATCTCAGGTGCTCTGCTGTAGAAAATCTCTTCTGAGTATCTATACAGTGTCCCTTTTACAAGCTCCTTTATGCCTTGGTCTTCTCCCCCTGCAGCTGTCTTACAGGGGTGACTGGATTTGACCAATATATATGACCAATATTTGTAGGTCAAGGATGACAAGAAGAGGGAAAAAGCAAAAAGGAACAAATTACATGTTCTATGTCTAAAAAAACCAAAGGCCAGTCAAAGATATGGAAGTCTTATTCTGAGGAGGGTTTACAAGATCTAGCAGAAATGTGAGCTGTCCTGTCAGCTTTGCATTTGATTTTTTTCCGATCATATTCTATCACAGAGAGTCAGTGCAGAGACAGTCATTACTGTTCCTGCACGTTATGGTACTTTGGCACTAGGCCATTCTGTGCATACATGCCAAGATGCTTTTATAAAATCATTAAAAAAGCAGTACTAATTAGATATTTAGAGGAATAGAAATCCTGAAGGTTAAAATACCAGTGAAGCAGTTATGACCATAAGTGTGTGTTACATAAGTAAGCCCATAAATGGCTTTCTTCACTGGTGAAAGCAAATGTTATGAACTCTACATTTCTTTTATACTAGAACAGCTCAGACTGTTAAATATTTTTATATGTGTGATACTGTTCCATACATTTGTTTTCATTTATTATCTTTTTTGCAGTCATATTTAAAGGCCCCACCATCATACCTGTTAATGCACACAAAAAAATACAGTCTCTACCTTAAATTGCTTGTAATCTCTTAACCTTTCAGTTTGCAAACACATTCCAAGGCATATATTAAGATAGCAGATAAATACTATCGATGATGTAGCAGAGAATGGATGTGGGCATGATGTGAAAAGATTTTAAATGAAATTAAGTTGTTTGCTTTCATGTAACACTTTCCATATCCTGCAAACTTTGAACTACACTAGGTTACTTAACTGGGCAAAAAAAGATAACCAAAGAAGGAAAGCCTACTGCATCATGAATGGCTTGGAGAAGGTGGAGATGGAAGAAACATTCAAAGAAGAGGAAGTAGGAGGCAATTAGTGAAAGAACCAGGGAACAATTTAAAAACAAAAAGAGGACAGCGCCTTGTACTTTCTCACAAAATTGTGACTGGGTGCTAGAGAATATTGTGGGAACCAATAGGAAAAATGGCTTAAAAAAAAAAAAGACTAGACAAAGTCATGTAGGTCAAACACAAAGTTACTTTGTCCTTCTTTTGGGATTATTAGACATGATGACCTGATGTAACTACCTAAAAGGAATCTGTAAGTTGCCAAGTGCTGGAAGCAGGGAGGGTGTGTTTAGGGAATGACCATTCTGTTATGTTTCCTCCCTAAACATATGATACCATCAATAGTCAAACACAGGATACAAGGGTCTTTGGTCTGATCCAGTTTAGCAGCTGTGATACACAAGATGCTGATCCCTATATATAGTTGTGGCTGAGAGTCCGTGTGAATAGTGGTGATAAGGTTTACTCCTTTTTCTCACTCTGGTTACATTTTAGAGACTCTAGTTCAGAGTTGAAGAGTGGCCTGACATTAGAAATGCTCTTCATTACAACTGTGAGGTATAGCAAAC
>VZTL01047509.1:0-20747 GCA_013400535.1 Scopus umbretta
TCTTTCTCTTTTTCTCTTTTTCTTTCCTCTCTTCCTTGCACTACATAAAAGCCTTACCTAGGAGGTGGTCTGAAACATCGTTTTCCCTTTTCTTACAAAATTGGAGACTGTTCCAGTGATTATCTGCCATCTGTTGATTTCAGTGCTTCAATTACTTCAGAATCCTCTGGAAAACAACTCTTTCTCGATTAGAGGGCTGAATGTACATTCAAAGGTAGCTTCAGCTGAGCAAGTGCCCAGCTAATCCCCTTAGCACACAGGGACAAGGCTGCCACCAGCTCTAATTGATTCTGAAATGAATCTGTATAGAAAATTAGAAGGTTTGGATTCCCATGTGAGCTTCAATAAAGAGCCAGAATGTAAGCCTGACAGCTGAATGGATTCAGAAATGAAAATCTGATAAGCGGCTTAAAATTGTACTTAAGTCCAGAAATGATTCGAATGCTCTTGTTAATGGCACATTGTATATTGTCACCTAGTTAATTATCTCTGAAGATGAGTTCTTGCAGAGGAGAAGATACACTAGCTTTTCACAGCCTTTTCTCATCACATATTTATTAAATTCCACCCTCTTCGCCAGTAGCTGGAAGGCAGAAAGAAAGGATTAGGCGACTGTAGTTCCTCTGTGGCTGTCAGTTCACTGTGCCAAACTTCAAATATGAACTGTTGCATGTACTGTCACAGACATTTCCTTTACATCTTAATTTGCAAATGAGGAGCTGGCATTTGTTATGCCTTGTATTTGCACACATGAAAAGCAAATACTGTCACTGCTGGCTATTTTGTTTATCCCTTTGGAGATAGTGTATGGCCTATTTATAAATTTTCTTCAGATTTTTTTTTTTTTACTAACTGAGATAGTCATGGAGCTACATGGCCTCATATTTTATTCAGAAAGCCTATCTGCAGTTTATGAAGCATGCCCTGCATGCGACAGCTATTTAAAACAGTATCTTTAAATCTATTTTCACTTTGCTGTTTTGCAATTTTTTGATAGATGTTCCTATTTTTTATATGTTTCATATAGATGGGTTGATGAGGTTTTGTGTACACGCAGGTACCCCCTCCTTTTTTGTGTTTCATATCTGTTTATCTGCCTAGCTGCATTCATATTAATTGTGGAGAGGCAGAAAGATTGTGCTGGAGGCAAAGACTGTTCTGTCTATCACACGATCATAATTTACTATCAGATGTGAACTGGAAAAGAAGTGAAGATGGAAGAAGAAATTAAATGGAAGGTTCATTAGAGGAAGGTAACACTGAGTAGAATAAACTATCAGAGACAACACTGCAGATATGCAGAATCATCTCTTCAAAAACCCTAGAAAGTATCATTGAGGAGCAAAATCTGTCAGATTTCCACTTTTGTTATTAATTACAAACTTCAATATATTTATCTGCAAAATTAGCCTAGTCTTTCTGCACTGAGTTTGATGAGACTTTCCTAAAACAGCAGTCTACACTGACTGTCCTCAGTATAGAGAACTTCTTGAGGAATCATCAAGTCCTTTCTTCTTCCACTTCTGCCTCATACTTTGGGCACAATTCTTTTTAATTTGACTGAGTATTTAGCGCAGCAAGGTGCAGAGTTAGGATACTTAAGTTCAATTTGCTCTGAAAACACACATGTCTTATCTGACCTCAGACAAAATGGATTTTTTTTCCAGTACTCAAAAGTACATAAGAGTTTCCATTAAAGTGGTACTTTTTTTCTTGTATGACAAATATAGATACCTAGAAAAGAAATCAGAGCTCCCAGAAGATGATGGCTGTCTTCTTGTCTCACATGTTTATGTAAGTGTATGTTGATATATATATTGAGACATTCAAATCAATCCCAGAGGTCCTATGGGTCTTTTTAGGGGGTTTCCTGGAATCACAAGTCCGTTGGTTATATATCTGAGTACTGTGGCAGTAAATGCTACTTGTTTGTTATGTCCAATCATTCCAGTTCATACTGTAAAGTAGAGTAGATTTTGAACTTTCTGGACAGAAAACAAGAACAGCAGGAATCATTCTGACCACTACTTTACAGTCAGTGCAGAAACACTGGCATATGCCTGAGATTTCATCTCTCTTACAAAGACATTACCCCCACCCCCGCTTCTTTTTAATTTTCAGCAAGGGCTGAGTTAGGAGCTAGAGCAACAGGAGCAGCTGCCAACTGCAGCAAGCAATGTATCTTCTTCATTTGGAGGGTAAGTAGGACACTATTGGTGAGTGCTGATTTCCTGGCTACCAAATTAAGAAGTGGCAGACACAGTGATCTTCCAGACTGGGTGAATATAAAAAAAGAGCTGAAATATTAATTTATAATTAAACACGGTTCGTGGAGCTTGAGTTAAAGCCCAAGAAAGTAAATGGAAACATTATTATTTACTTTAAGAGGCTTTGAAGTTGAACTTAAGCAAAACTGTTGTGTACAAAAATATTTCTCATTGAAATGGATTCCACTTCAGCTTGTAAAGTGCCTGGAGATCCTGGGAACATCAGGAAGAACTTGTATGAGAATTCTTAACAAACTGTCACCAGGGGTAACTGTTAGCCTGTACAAATGGCTTTTATGCTGTCTTAACATTACATCTGCATTACCTAAAATAATCCTTTCAACACTCAGTGAGGTATGGTAGCATTGATCTACATCTGTATTCGATTGTTATAGAAGTTGCCAAAAATGTCTTCTTAAAAGGCACAAAAAAAGTGCCTAACATATATGTCAGACGCATAAAAGACATGGAGGAAACAAAAGCTCTGTGCAGCTTAGATGTGCATATGCACATATATTTAATTCTTTAAAGGAATGTCAGTATATTCCTATGGAAGAAAAAAGTATTGTATACCACTTTTAAAGTAGGTGTGTTTCATATTACCAGTTCTGTAAAGATTTACTGACTTTATATAGACCTTATATATGACACACAACATTAGCTTAGGCACAGATGGTTCACAACAAGTGCTCTCTTTGTGGAAGGCTGTGTCATTCAACAATCTTAAGCACTGAAATTTAATTTCAATTTTAAATTCCAGTCCTCTGAGGAGTTTATGTCACTGCCTCTGGTCTGTAGGAAGACATCTCTATTAAATGGCCTAGCCTGGAACTATCTTAGGGTGGAGCACTGATCACTTTACTCCTTTATAAAGAATTGAAAGGACAGACAGTAATATCCTGTTCTATACAGAAATTCTGTGGCTAAAATGGTTTCCAAAACTTGGAAGCTGGAAGCCAGCACCCTCCATGATTCAATCTCTGAGTGGTTGCAACACAAGTCTCCCTTCTTTTAAGGAAGCTGTGTGACTCATTGTCAAAAGCAAATAAATACATAAACAAGCAGAATCCTTGAACTGGCATGGGGAGTGGGGATATGGAGAGAAAAGGAAATGGGTCTGTAATATGTTTTATATTGCTAGCATTAAATTCTGGACAAAATTCAAATTTCAGAGGACACTGAATTTGAAATAGACTTTTCATTTGGGTAGCTAGAAAACATTATTCCCTAGCTTGCAGAGAATGGAGGACTTAACTTCTTAAAGTTAGGTCAAAGAGACAAAAACATAGATCCAAGACGGGGAAACCTGTTTACATATTTTAACCAATGATTGCTTTACTTAATTAATTAACTACCTTTTGTGCAGGGATCAGTACACAGATCTCTTTCCAGAAGATTTCACTGAGTAGAATGAAATTATTTTGGTGTCTCCTTTGGGTAGTATAGTGAATATAGGCTTCTTTTTTCTATCTTTATCTATCTTTCATCTGTCTATTGATCTATCATATATCTAAAAAAAATATTCTCTCAGGGCTGAGAATAAGAATATCTAAGCTAGGAGGTAAGTGCAGAGAGAGTCTGTGCTGTCTAGATGGTAACAGTTCCAGGTATGCCCAAAAGAAGAATGTTAGGCAGCTACAGACCTTTACCACTGGAGAGCTAAGCATGTACAGACTCAAGATGGTAAGAAGCCAAGTAGGGATTGCAGTCATGGGCTATAGTACATAAATATCAATTTAAGTATAAATCTTGTTATGAACCTAAATTGCTGATTCTCCAAAGAAAATTTTATTGAGCTGTATGCCTTGATGGGGATACAGGAGTTCTTCACAGACTCCTTTGTATGTAAGTCTCCATATGAGTACTTCAAGATTTATCTGTATTACTGTAACTGTTACAAAAGAAGAATCTGTCATAGGAAGATATTAAAGTTATTTAGAAGCCCAACCCCCCTGCAGTGAGCAAGGACATCTTTAATTAGATCAGGTTGCTCAGAGCCCTGTCCAACCTCACCTTGAATGTTTCTAGGGATGAGGCCCCCACTACCTCTCTGGACAACCTGTTCCAGTTTTTCATCATCCTCATTGTAAAAAATATATCCAGTCTAAATCTACCCTCCTTTAGTTTAAAACCATTACTCCTTGTCCTGTCACAACAAACCTTGCTAAAAAAAATTGTCCCCATCTTTCTTACAGGCCCCTTTTAAGTACTGAAAGGCTGCAATAAGGTCTTTCCACAGCCTTCTCTTCTCCAGGTTGAACAATCCCAACTCTCTCAGCTTGTCCTCGTAGGAGAGGTTCTCCAACCCTCTGAGTATTTTTGTGGCCCTCTTCTGGACCTGCTCCAATAGTTCCATATCCTTCTTCTGCTGAGGATTCCAGAGCTGGACACAGTACTCCAGGTGAGGTCTCACCAGAGCAGAGTAGAGGGGGAGAATCACCTCCCTCAACCTGCTGGCCATGCTTCTTTCGATGCAGCCTAGGATATGGATGGCCTTTTGGGCTGCAAGTGCGCATTGTTGGCTCATGTCCAGCTTTTCATCCATTAGTACCCCCAAGTCCTTCTCCTCAGGGCTGCTCTCAATCCCTTCATCCCCCAGCCTGTATTGATACTAGGGGTTGCCCCGACCCATGTGCAGAACATTGCACTTGGCCTTGTTGATACTCATGAGGTTCACACAGGCCTACCTCTCCAGCTTGCCCAGGTCTCTTTGGATGNACACCATATGGTATGGAATAGCCCTGTGGCCAGTTTGGGTTAGCTGTCCTGCCTATGCTCCCTCCCAGCTTCTTGTGCACCTGGCAGAGCATGGGAAGCTGAAAAGTCCTTGACTAGTATAAACATTACTTGACAACAACTAAAACATCAGTGTGTTATCAGCATTATTCTCATACTAAATCCAAAACACAACACTACCATCTACTAGGGAATAAAATTGACTCTATCTCAGCTGAAACCAGGACAATATATATATATATAGAATAAGTCAATAGTAAGTTTATGGATAACTAAACTTGATATCTTCTCTTTCTTAGGAATTTTCAACTTCAATTGCTAAAACAAATGTTAGGTAAGGGAGATGGCAAGAAAAAGGAAATAATAGTTCTGCTTATATGTTATTGTTTTTTTTAATGAAGATATTATTTGTATTTGTCTTATCTCACTATGTGAAGAAAGTGATATCAAGGGCTACTATGAGGAACTTCGATGAGTTTATAGTAACAAAAATAAGTGAATGTTGATGAAAAAATAAAGACAATAAAGAAGTTTCTTAAGTATGGTCACTGATAAAAGTGGAAAGAGGGAGTTTACTGGTGTCTCGTCTGGGTGATGAAGAGTTTACCTAATCTTACAAGTATTACACGGATATGACTGGCAACATTTCTACCTACCTGTACAAAGCTGGATCCTACAGTGCAAGCAGAGTTTTCTTAACATTGAAGCAGAAATGTATAGTAACAAAAGGGGCAAATATTTTTGAGTGATTCTATGATACAAAGCAGGAATTACCAAAGAGAAAGAAATTTTGTGTTTTCTATCAGTGGTAATGTAGATTTTAATTTCATATTTCAATTCTGAAATTCATTTACCTACTATGGGGTTTTTTAACAATCATTATTTATATTGTATAGTTTTATTTGTATCTCAGCTTTCAATAGCAAGATTCTACTGAGCTTGCAAAAAGTAATGCTTTGCTTTTGGAGAATTTCAGTTATGTTACAAGAAAACATTGCTGGAAGGTACAGAATCCCAAATCTGTCCCATAAGAACTACAGGTTTTAATAAGGCTGAATTTTTTTTATGTCATTAGATGTTGCTGAACTTGGCTTTTTTTTTTTTTTTTAGAGTATATAAACTGTTTTTTTTAAATAGATATTAAGGAAATTTCTAATTAAATAAATTCTTATGGTTTGGGAGGATGAGTAACTTTAAAGTCACTTTTAGTCCAAAGGACTAGCCGACTCAAATTAGACTTTTCTGTTTAATCTATCTTGCTGGTCATTTCCTTCCTGTTAGAAACATCCTTCTCTTTTGCAGCTTTTTCCACATAACAGAAAAAAGTTTAGCATAAAAAAAGAAACTCTAAATTAGCTTTGTATAAGAAACAGTTAACTGTATTGTAACATTTCCAGATACAAGTAAAAGTGTTTGTAATAAGATATTTAATGGTCAGTTACATCTCTTTTATGCTTTCCCTCCCCTTCACTCTATTCCGCTTTCTATATAGACAGGAAAAATCTTGAAATATTAGATTTGATTTTATAAGAAAATTGCATTTCTTATAAACAGGTGTATGGAAAAGGCTTGCAAAGTTTGTTTTGTTACTGCAGTTTCTGTTTTTCAAGTGAATATGCCAGAGGTACTACCAATAAACAGAAGAGAAAAAAAATTGGACTCTGGTGTAAACATACTTTGATTTGTAAAAAAAAAGATGGAAACAGCATCACTCAGATAAAGAGAATGAAGACCCACATGAATAATCAGGGAATGGGGAAAAGTAAGAAATATAGAGTCAGAGAGAGAATCTTGAGTAAGGGTAAAGTTGAAGAGTAGCAGAAGAAAACAGAGTTATGTGAAGGAAGAACTGCTGAGATAGTGGGAGTTGAGAAAGCAGCACAGAGACAGAGGATGTGGAAAATGGCTAAAGAATTAAATGGAATAAATAGAAGAATAAAATATGGAAAAGAGAGAGAAGTAGTAAAGAAAGAAAATGGAAGAGTCACATTACTTCATAAAAAATAGGACACTGAAGTCAGATTTTCAGCTCTATCTCCATCTTCTTTTTACTGCCTCAGCAATACAAGGTAGTTATAAACTTGCTACAACTTACCAAGTATGAATCCATCCTGTGACAATTTTCCACTGGCATCTATTTCATGTGTGAGAGGGAGAAGTTTCCATATGGCAGTGCAATGAATTAGGATCCAGGCTGCTGCAGAGTTGAGAATTAGTAGTTGTCTCTATGATATTACCCATTTCTTCTCCTGAATAAAACACGTATTCTAACACAGGAGAAGACCTGAATGATTTTATTTATATTTTGCAGTAATTTTCCATTTGGAAGAATGTTTAATTAAATCTAGATTTTTGGCAGTAATATGAAAACTGAAGGAAAAAAAAAAAAAAAAAAGTAAGGAATACAATAAAGATTAAAAAGCAACTCAGCAGCTTTGGAGAGCTGGGCTTGCTCCCAGAAGAGGACTAGGAATGAAGACCAACTCTTATGAAGACTTTTCCATCCCAGCAGGAGCTACTGCTCAAATACCCTTCTTCATTTGAGGCTGACAACAGCCCACCTAACTGTCCAAACCTCCCGCATAAGTAAAACAGGCAACACACACAGGGCTTGTTTGCTGCTTCAGGAGCTCTGGTGCTTCAGCATACACCCAGGTGGAGCAAGAACTTATTCTATAGGAAACCCTACCACAGCAGGCAAAGAGTAATAAATGGCAGTATTCACCTTATCTAAATGTGGGTGTCTAAACATAAATAAATTCACTTTAAACATTAAATTTTAATCTGCTCTGTTGGAACCTTTAGTTCCCCTCATTGTCAACAGAGAAATACAGGCAGTTATAAGGGGAGAATTCATATTACTTATCCTAGATATCTACCTTACAATGAGATGAGTTGCTCTCTGGAGATGCCTGTTTTTCCTTCCTGATTTTAACAGAAAGCTTGGATGACTATTTCATTAAGAAACGCTTTATTTTTTAACCCTTAAGTAAGGTGAAAAGGTGCTTAGAGCATTACTGCAACTTTCTAAGGTACATTGAAACCTCATAACATGACAACACTTTGCTAACGTGAAGACACAGTTTTTTATTGCAGCACATTTTGAAACTGGGTTATGTTCAATGCTAACTCTTACATGAAGCCTCAAAATTCCTGAAAAAATAAACAAAATTATTCTGTTTTCTGTGGTATCAAAGGGGTTGACTTAAAACTGTGAGCAAAATTTGAAGTCTTTCCTGCTCATGAATAAACTCAAATGGATCCATTCTTTGGAGGTAAGTAGCCCTAGAGGAAGAAGCAAGCAAGATCAAGGCAACCAGCAATTTTGTGATGCCATGTCCTCAATGCATTTTAGTAAGGTCAGGATTATGAAGGCTGCCTGCAGTACACATTATTACATGTACATGGAAAGTATCACTTGCAAAGATGAACTAGTGGGTGGAAGAAAAAAGACAAGCCTGTCTGTGTCATACTGAGGTGGACTGGAAAGAAACACACCCAGGGAAGAGTTATGTGCAGGTTTTGCAATTAGGGTTGTTCTCCCAACTTGTAGACCAGAGGGCAGATTGAATCATTTCCCTTATTCAGTTTGAAAGTTTTACTCTCATTTGATGGGGAGGATGGGGGGATGGAGGTTGGTATAGATTTCATTATATATGGCTGCATAAATGAAGTGAAGAGCACATCCAAAAATTGTGACCAATTTTTTTTACCTAAATTCTAAGAATAGCTTTCTTTCCTTTCCAAAAATTTCCATTTACTTACTTGTGGATCTCCATAAATTATATTCCTTAAAATAATTGCTCACTGGTGTCCACACTGGCAACTCAAGATCTATCACATTTTGAAATTCTGGGATTAATCAAGAAAAAAACTAAATAAAAGCTAGACTTGACAGTTTGATCAAAGAAGAAAAGAGGAATTAAAAAATGGCCAAAAAGCTATTTCTATTTTCTCCTGTCATTGAAGTGGTATTTCTTTCCATTCTCTATGGTCTGTCACTGTTAGCATCTCCCACAGCTATTAGGAAGAAATGGTGGAGAGACTGAGATTAAGATCCTGCTTCTTGAAAGAGCAAGAGTGCCCCCACCAAGGTTATTTGAAGTTGAGGACACACAGCACACTGGAAATTAGGGGACTCTAATTGTTCCCCTGAACTTCTGAAGAACTTACCTTTGCTGCAGGTTAATATGTCATATACTTCCAGATGATGCATGAGTTTTGTCACTTGGGCATAACAAAGACAAAATTCTTAGGCTTTGGTTAATTTATGTGAAGTGGTTGTAAGCACTAGATGAACTTAGATCCTGGAATGAACCATAGATAAAGGACAACAACTATTGTTTGTAATGATATATTTTTTTTAAATCATGGATGTGCCAATATGTTTCTTCTTAAGGTGTTTGAAATAGATAAAGATTTTTTTTTACAACAAATGAAGTTGTATGCATAGGTACATCCTAAATTAGTCATATACCTGGAAATGTCTCAAATGCTTGGTTAGGTAAATTAGGAAAACTGAGTAAATCAGTACTACTATAATAGCCACTAGGTTCCTTGACATTTTGTATCCAAAATTGAAAGGATATCTTGGGACATTAAGAAACTTAAATTTACAGTGCACTTCTGAGTTACTCTCAATAATTTCCTTATTTTGCAAGTGTGTATTGCATTTGTGTGGCAGGGTTTTGGTAGCAAGGGACTACAGGGATGGCTTCTGTGAGAAGCTGCTAGAAGCTTCTCTTATGTCTGATAGAGCCAATGACAGCTGGCTCCAAGACAGATCTGCCACTGGCCAAGACTGAGCCCATCAGCTGACAGTGGTAATGCCTCTGTGATAATGTAATTAAGAACAGAGGTGTGTGTGGGGGGAAATGTGGGCAATTTGCATCCAAAGAGAGGACTGAGAATAGGTGAGAGAAACAATTCTGCAGACACCAAGATCAGTGAAGAAGGAGGGGGAGATGGTGCTCCAGGCTCTGGAGCAGAGATTCCGCTGCAGGCCTGTGGTGAAGACCGTGGTGAGGCAGGCTGTCCTTTTGCAGCCCATGGAGGTTACTGGTGGAAGAGATAGCCACCTGCAGCCCATAAAGGACCCCACGCCAGAGCAGGTGGATGCCCAAAGGAGCCTGTGTCCCTGTGGCAAACCCATGCTGGAGCAGGCTCCTGGCAGGACCTGAGACCCCATGGGGAACTCATGCTAGAACAGTCTGCTTCTGAAGGACTGCCCTCTGTGGAACAGACACATGCTGGAGCAGTTCGTAAAGAACTGCAGCCCATGGGAAAGACTCATGTTGGAGCAGTTCATGGAGGACTGCCTCCCAGGGGGGGGACCCCATGCTGGAGCAGGGGAAGAGTGTGAGGAGTCCTCCCCCTCAGGAAGAAGGAGCGGCAGAGACAACGTGTGATGAACTGACCATAACCCCCATTCCCTGTTCCCCTGCGCTGCTCTGGGGTAGAGAAAATGGAGAGTGAAGTTGAGCCCAGGAAGAAGGGAGGGGCGGGGAGACTATGTTTTTAAGATTTGGTTTTATTTCTCATTACCCTACTCTGGTTTGATTGTTAATAAATTAAGCTAATTTCCCCAAGTCAAGTCTGGTTTGCCCGTGGCAGTAATTGGTGAATGATGTCTCCCTGTCCTTATCTGGATCCATAAGCTTTTTGTTATATTTTCCCCCTCCCTGTCCTGCTGAAATAGGGAGTGATACAGTAGCTTTGGTGGACACCTGACATCCAGCCAGGATCAACACACCATAAAGTGGGAAAAACTGATTGTCTAGGCCATTAGTAAGATTTTCCATAACAGCAATGACAGTCAAGCATCTAAGTCCCATTTAAAATGAGCAAGAGGCAGGAAGCCAAACTTTTCCTTTAGATTGAAAATTACCTTTGCATGACCTACTGGGAATCATGTGGGAAGTTATGGAAGAATTTGTTGAACAAACTATTTGCCTTGTCACCTCAGCCGCGAGAAAATCCTTTATGTATCTTTGCAACACACTAGGATGTTGTCCCACAAGTTCTATGTAGATTTATTTAAGCTCAGTACAATGTTGACTGTAAGCTCTCATTGACTGGAGAAGAGGGATAAAATCTTCTGCAAAGCAAAGATGCATCACATATATTATAAATCTCTTTTAAGTACTGAAGACTAGCTGTTCACTCCTTTTGTCTGGTTATGTAAAAAATTAATTACTATTATCTCGGCAAAGAACAAAATGTTTCATGCTATTTTTTATATTCAATAAATATATAACTAAAAACCTGACTTCTTCTTTTACAGTAATTATTTTTTAACTTCCTTACCTGTGCATCAAAAGGATGTGGATAACTTGACTACAACCTCTCCACCTTCTTGCTTAGCATTTTTGCATAATATAATCTTTTGAAAGATGAAATATTTGACATCTCTCACAGGAAATACTGCAATTATTTTGACAATGCTATATCTAGTATGTCTTCTTTACCAGGCAAACTGTCTGGAAGGGAAAACAGAAATAAAAACACATTGGGTTTTGGTTTGTTGCTATGGCTAAACTGCTTAGCAACAAGACTTAGGACACTTGCTTATATTCAGGAAAAAAAAGTGAAAATTTAGCCTTCTGTGTCAAGTGCATAACACATGCACACAGAGGAAAACCTCATATCCAAATAATGACACATCTTATTCATACTTTTCAACAAGCAAGGTAGATCGACCTTAACTTTTCAGAAGGTTAATTAAGCAAAAGGTAAATTAAGCATGACTTTGTCACTGGGAAATGTTTCCTTATATGAATTAAGCAAATATTTTTATACAGAGAGAGAAAGAAAGAAACATAAGAGACTGGCAGTGTGATAGAGAAATAGGAGAAATAAAGCAAAGGACAAACCTCTATTGACAGCCCAGATTTCTAGCTGTTTCTCATGCATCTGACAAGTGGTGAGCCTTTCCAGAGAGTTTCACAGAGCATAGGAATGATCAGGATATATTTTGTTTTTCAGTATATTTGTTTCTCTATGCCATATTACTTCCTATGGTTTACTTCTAATTGTTTGGGGAGAGGGTTTGTTTCGGGGTGTTTTTTGTTTTTATTTTTTTTCTCCTCCAAAACTTTATGTGAGGTCTTTTCCAAAATTTACTGTTCTACATTCTGAATAAAAATCTTGACTCAGCTTCTATACCATGTTCAGTCAGAACAGCTATAGAACTAGTGATTGGAAGTAAGGCAGTAAAGATTAAAGTGATTTTCAATTCTTCTTCTTTACTGCTTTGAAAGAAATGCAGAGCAGAGCCAGTTCAGAGGAGAATAAAGATCAACTTAAACTGTCATTCGTATCCCCAATTTAAAATGCTGGTATCTCAAGTTTCCATAAGACATCTTCACTGTTGCAGATGAATCCAATCATTGGATATCTGCTCTGCAGACTGTAATTAACATTGCTTTAGCATTTTGCTGTTATATTTGAGCTATTCCATGACATTTTGCTTCACCTCTCTGGCATATTTTTACTCTCAGATATCTCAATCAATGTAACAAAAGTGATAGTTTAGCTTCCAAAGTTGATTTTGTCCTTTAAGAATATCTCTGCCTCATCCTTGGTTATATACTTAGCTACTTTTTCTTGACTAAAACTGTTATATAGAATATAATCTATTGTACTCATGTGGACAGATGTAAATGAAAACAAGGAGAAAAAAAAAAAAACCCATGCTGAGGGACATGTACGTTTCCAAAAGACTGAGCAGGAGGTATGTAGACAAATCCTATTATTGGGTAATGAGATTTGTGCGCGTACCCGGACACTATTATGAAAATGTAGCTTTTTTTCAAAACACAGTGAAAGAAAAGGGCAATCTTTTCAGCTGGGGTCAAATTCTGCTTCCAGTAAAGATGTAGTAAGTTCCATCAAATTCAACCTTATTAGTGTCCAAAAGTAGCTGAAAGAAAGAAATAACCTTTACATTCACAGAAATTTCAGATGATCCTGATCATGCTTTCATTGAAATTAACATGAATTTTGCCATTGGAATGTAGCATCAAGCTTATTAATTCTTAGTCTGATAAAACTCTCTCGGTATCAAGAAGTTTGCATTCCTTACAATAGTCTTATCCTATGAAGTAAAACAATTCATAGAAAATCAGGAATGTTATGAATAAAAGATGCAACCATTACTTCATTGATGGACTTGGAAGAAAATTCTGCCAGTACCATGCATTTTAAAATCATAAGTCAAGATCCTGATACTCACTTAAAATTGTGAGTTTTAATATACAATAAATGCTGTATATCTACTCCATGTCTTCTGCAGCTGAAGAATATAGAGTTAAATTCTTAAATTTTTTTTAGAACCATGATGACTAAGAATATACTTTTCCATAGAGGAAAGCTGGGACTCTTTGGCAATGAAAAGATTCTGCCAGCAAAGTGCTTTAAGAAAAACATACAACATGCTAAAATTCAGAAAGCTGAGAACATTGAGTCACTATACATTTGGAGACAGCTATGTTTAAAAGATAAAGACTTGAAGGCAGCTTTAGACAGTGCTGGTAGCCTTTGTGCTTTACCAGCTTATATGCTGAAAATTTGTTTATAAATAAAATATGTCTGTTTTTTTTAATCTTCCTGGTAACCCAGAACTATTTAGTAGTAGGAACATAAATAACTTGTGAAAGGTAAGTAATCACCTACAATTTCTAATTTTATAGCTAGGCAGATGTTAAGTGTTTCATACAGGAGAGAATAAGGTCTCCATACCTCTTAATTTCCTTTTTACACGGCAGGGTTCCTTCTTTCCCAGGGAAAATCCCAAGGGAGATGACTGCATACTCCTCCCACAGCTTGATGAGTTCCAGCTTCAGAAGCTGCAGTGACTGCAATGCTGACCAGTGGGGGTAGGGTTTTCACTATCATGTCCAAAGTCATTCAGCAGAAAGTCTTCATGGTCTGAGACCACACTATTATTTTTAAACACAGTGTGTATCTGTTGTATGCTGTCTCCAAGATATTTGTCAAAACAGTAACTATCAAAATCATTGGACGATCAGTTTTAAGGAATATTTCTAATCCAGGTAATGGTCCTATTTATAGATCCTGTCTGCTGAATATATTAAATCAAATAGCTGTAAAAAATTTGGATGGTTGGTGGAAAATATTTGGTGATATAAATGGAACAAAGTAAATCAATGATTTTCAACACTACTTATGAGAACTGTGTATACATTTGTAACTATAGAAGCTAATACCTCCAGTCTGTAAGATGATAATGAATTCATGTTTGGATCAGATGCCACTTCCTTTTTCAACAACCATGTGATAGATTTGAGAAGACAGTCAAAGAACAAAATGACAGAGGAATAATTTGGAAGTTTAACAATATAGTGTCTCTCCCTTTCTTACCAACTGGATTTTCAAGCAAATGCTTACATGTGCAAATTCTGCAAGAAAGGGCTGGGCTATGAAAAATGTGACAACACTTTCTGTCAGTGGTTAGGGTTTCCTCTCACCAGCTCAGGAAGAGGGAGACCTTGCAGTGAAAAGGGTGACTCTATTCATATTTTGCTGGTGTGGGACATAGGATGTCTACTACTTTCCTTTTTCCCTTGCCATTGAAACTGCCATTCAGGTGAGGTGAGCTTCCAGTTTTTCCCATTGTGTATTTCTGGGCTACATGTGCATATTATGAAGGAGTATGACTCTGTACATGAAGGAAAACAGCTGGAAGAGCTGTGAAATAAGTTTTAAGTGATGAGAACTCTGCCATGATGTCCATTACAGCATGACCTTATTTCTAATCCGTTTTTCATTGCTGTGAATCAGACTGAACTTCTTTCCTATGTAAGGGTGACATCCATGTAAAACTAGTGGAGACAAGATCAGAATACAGCTCTGTGTCTCTAGGAAAAATAGGGATAGCACAAGATAAAGATTTACAATGAAGGCATGGGTGAAACACAGCTTCCACACAGGCAGAGGTGATATACTAAGAATACGTGACAGGAGCAGAGTCCCACAGTTGTCATGGAGATGGAAAAAAAAAAAATTAACAACTGCTAAAAACAAAAATAAAAGTGGAATCTCTCCCATCATCCTCCTTACAAGTACTAATGTACAATTCTCTGATGCTTGTTTTAGACCCTGATGGAATAAAAAACAATAAATAGCATTTTCTGTCTCTAAATGTATGCTTTTATTTCACCAGAACCAATTTTAACTATGAACAACTGAAAAAAAATCCTATGTATGTTTGTAAATGTATACAAAGCCAGCAAGCAGGAAGCTACCATCGGAGAATCGTGCAGAAACTACAGAGCTCAGCAGCTACCTTCCTTACACAGGGGAATACAGAATTGGGAATCTGGCCCAATGCTTCTAACAGAGTTTGAGGGGATTTAAGGGACTTGGAAAGAAATTTGCAGCAGACCATTTGCTGCATGAGGATGATACCCAAGCTACACAGTACAAAAAGCTAAAGGAAGGGATACATCTTTCCAATTCTTCCCTCCAATTCATCTTGAAAATACCAGCTTCTCAGCTTTAACAATTTTGAGTCATTGCGTGGAGCTGTCACATACCATGCAAGGTCTGTGACATGCTTCAGCAGAGGTCACTCTTTTCTTTCAAGTCACAGCTAGAGAAGATGGTTTCTATTTCCCTTTCCTTCATATGTAAGACATTAATGAGTATTCACCTAGGAATAAGATGCTCAACTTATTTAATAAAATATGTAAATGATATCAAGGTCAACTGGAAGAAGAATGTGGGTTTGCAAGTTTAAGGTGAATATGAGGTGCTGCGGGAGGCTGGGATTTACTCTCTCTACCAAGACATGGTAACCAATAACTCTTCAGTGTAAAATGGGTAATCCTGGGCCCAATACTAGACTCTAACCTTTTTTAGGGAAAACTTTCAGCCATTCAATGAGTGTTATGTGTTGCTATACTTTTTGCTGAGCTATGCTGTCATCCTGTCACAGAGCTGAGGTAAAATGATTTTTCATAAATCTCCAAACTTATTCTTTCACAGATGCTATTTGTCCTGAAACAAAGCTGTACTTCTGTACTTCTCCAACAGGATTCCCTAGTGACATTTAGGAGCCTTATAGATAGTAAGTCATCACCTACTGTGAAAAGGGATGTTCACAGAGCCCATGTAAACTCAGGAGAAAATTCTCTTCATAAAGTATTTAGGAAGAAATACAGGTGTGTTAGTGATTAAAGACCATTTTGATGGGCTGATATTCATGCAGAATAAGACTGTAACTTTGCTATGACAGCTTTTTATTGTCAGGGCTGAAGTTCCTGAAGGTAACTGTATAGCCTTTGGGATTTTATATTTTGTATATTGACAATAAACTAAAATACTATAAGTTTCTATAAGCTTCATTTGTACCTTAAAGGAAGTCTTAAATGAAAAAAAAAGGAAAATACTAAACGAACTGTAATTATTGTTTGAAACCAAACCAAAGCCAAGACTTTGAATGATTGTATTGACTGCTTGTGATTACTTAAAACTTATCAGAACATCAAAATAAGATCAGAATTGCTGATTCAGTAAAGGTCTTTTTGATATACCAACTGGTATGTTATTGCCAGTTAGTGGTTTAAACTAAACTTAAATTGTTATTTATTGTATTTCATAGCTGAGACTTTGACTGCCTTTAGACAAAGCTGTTTTTTAAGCTTACAGGTATTGTTATCACAGCAGAAGGTCACTTGAAATCTGTTCTTTGGTCTAAATGATGTTTAAAATCAACAGCAGTTCCTGAATAGTTTCCCACCCTTCTTGGCTCAGTGGATAAAAGGAGGCCTCGTTCAAAACAACATAGAATTTTCTGGCTCAAAGTCACCTTTCAAAAAAGAGGGAGACATAAGAATTTGTTTCTGTTGATTTCAGTTTGGAATAGTGATTTATTTATATCACCTCGACAATTGCTGCTGTAAGGATGCCCCAGGACAAGAGAACATATTCTTGCTGTTCAAAACTGATCTCTTTAGAAAGAAGGCTAACATTTAGCTCCACATAGATGTATGCTGTTATGCAAATATCTGGGTGCAGTGAATCATTAAATAAAGAGACAAAGTCACAGCTAGCGTAAGAGGGCAGTAGTTGTGAAATGAATGGAGCCTGGCTTGCCTTTTTCAGCAAAATATTTTGCCTAAGGCTTTTTAGCATCGAAAGTGTAAAGAGCCAGCATGCTATCATTCTGCCTGAGCTGTACAGTTTTGCTATGGAACAAAAGATCTTTTTCATTAGCAACAAGCTCATTGAAAAGAGAAGCAATGGATCTTTTTAGCTATTAATGGAAAAAACATTAGCATAACATTAAGTACACAACTGGGGAAATCCCCAAATTAAAATTCCTCACTTGGTGTGGGTTCAGCCACACTTTTGTATAATTTCCATCATACTTTAAAGCATGTGGGTCTGATTTTCCCAAATTCATATGTATACAAATTTAAGTGATTCATTTCAACCCAATGCATATGTATAATTTCAGTAATTGTACACACAAATCACACATTTGCCTGTAAATCACCACCTACTCCTTTACAGATGGTGAAAAATTGGCTTAATTAGAACTGAAATATTGCCTTTAGGTAGCCCATTTAACCTGTTGGTAGACCCAAATACAGCAACTTCATGATGTTGCGGGAAAACTCCTGTGTTCAGTCGTATAAGAAGATGTTTAAATATGTTCTTGAATTCTATTGGGTCAAATGCATGCTTAAATTTTCTTTGGAGAAGAGATATTTTTCTGAATTTGAACTTATATGCATAACTTCAGACTTGTTTTGTGTGCCAATTATTTTGTTATTTAGAACCCACAGTGCAGTAGCAGGGAACTTACAATTAGAGAAAGAAGATTACTGAAAATGAACCATTCCATGTCTGTAAGTGTAGTCCTGCTGATTCAATTGAAATGGATAAGATTTACAGGACTGGCACCCTAAAGCGTAAGGTCTTATGATTTAGCAAAAAAACTACACATGAGCAAAAATTGCTGTTGGTCAGTTTATCTTTGCACAAGACTCCATTACAATTCATAGACCACTGGTAGAAAAAAGAGTTCTTCACAGATTTCAATGGAAGCTGGATGAGACCCAGAAAAAAAACATCTTTTAACACATTTTGAGGAAAGCTAAAAGAACAGAAGATGAGAGGAGTTAAACAGATTTTAGATCAGGTTCTGCTCTCTGACACTGTTAGCAGATTTTTAGAAGTAAAAGGCAAAATCTCCTGCCAGTTACATCTGTGTAACATTGACTTCAATGGCATTTCACAGTTAAGAGAACATAGCATTAGATCCAACATGTCATTTCTCACTAAACACATCCTAATACCTTTGCCTTTCAGGGCTTAAACATCCTGTTTGCTAAAAAAAGTGAAATGGAGCCATATGTTTCTACTGCCTTTTGCAATGGCATAAAGGAGTCATGCTACGCAGATGAATAAAATCCTCTAGCAACAGCAGGAGTGACTGTTACCAATGTAAGCTATAATTCATAGGGATGCTGTAATCTCAAGTCTCCCCTGAAAAAACACCCTCTCCCTTACCTATCACGTTCACTTTCCTTCTCCTCCCTCTGTTTTTATTATTTAATTTTGTAATTATTTTACGTATCTCCGTGACAATATTTACGGATCAGTTATGTACAACACATTTGCATTGTATTGTGCTATCTATACATATGACTCTATTTTCTGTAACTATCAAAGCTGGTAAACCCAGCTGTAATAAATGCTATAACAGATAAAAGCTGTCAGACACAGAACCTGTCTTGACTGCTGGTTTATTCCATTTTCTTCAGTGCTATGTGAAGTTGGTCTCCTTTGCCTTCCAGAATAGGCAAATGTTTTTGATCTTTTATGCTGACTCCTCTTGACTTACTCCAGCAATTCAGTCAAATTTTCTCTCTGTTGCTCAACAAAGTCATTAGATTTTGTATAGGTGTAAGAGGAACAGAATTTGATCCATTTGTTCCAAACATGCTGTGAAAATACTAATCTGTTTACATAAAAGCACAAGTCTGAAAACACAATAAATCAACCCCATGCTGTTTCAGTGTCAAAAGCAAGAATTACTGAAAATGTTATTAAATTATTGTAAAAACGGTAAATTAAATCTAGATTGTAAATGATGAACAGATTAGAAGGGCTTTGAGGACAGTTGGCAATGTTTGTTTTATATCTCTATAAATGTCAAAATTTAGACGTTAATCATGAAAGTCTAAACTAGATTCAGATTTGGGTTTTGTTTACAAGTACATACATTTTCTTCCTTTCTTAGGCTATAATGCAGGCAATGTTTCTTTTTTAGCAAAGCATTCAGACATTCAGACTGTTTCATTACCCTTTTGATAGCTTTAACATGTTTGGGTTTGAGGATGGTGGTCGAGTCAAAGTAGAGAAAGTAATATTTTTCATGTTACACCTTTAATGAAGTAAAGAAAGATTATTTTCTGCAAAGCCATTAGTCTATTGCTTTTAGCACTAAATAGCACATTGATACCAGTTGGTACATTCGCATTCTACCCGAGAAACAAATAAATAAATAAAGAGTATACAACTATGTGGCTGTAGGACAGGATGATTATTAAATTGCTAAAATATTTTTAAGTTTGCACATTGCATAGAGATTGATTGACTGCAATAAGCAGAATGCTCATTTGACTTTTTCAACAGCAAATCCAAAAGGCTAACTGGCTGATTGTAAACTTTGTGGGAATATGTTTCATTTTCCTATGATGAAATATGATTTTGTAATATTATGAAGAGCTTTTGAAATTCCTCCAAAGTTGTAACCTTTCCTATATTATGCCACAATTCACACACAAATGTCAATGATACTGAAGATATTTAAAACTGTTTTTTAAAGATTCATGCAGATATTCATTACTTTACAGGAGCAATATCTTCTTTTAATTGAATTGTGCTCTCAATTAAATTTTGTAGTGTAGGATCAATAGAAAAGCATAAAGTACAATAGAGAGTTTTAATGTTAGATTCCCAGGGGAGATATAGATATTGCCATAATCCTGGCTTCAAAGCTGAGGAACCTGAGGTAGCTGGTATGTCAAGAAGGCTCTGAAGTCCTGCCTTGTGATGAGTCAGTCACCTAAGCAGAGTCTAGAATGAAAGAGATAAGCATGAAATTCACAAAACTTGATCTTATTTCAGAAGTCCATCCTGAAAATACAATGAAGAATCAGTACTGGGTCTATATCTAATATCCTATTCACCTATAGAAAACTCTGGTTATCTCCCCTTTCCATTCACTGCTTATTTTAGAGGAGGTGTTTATACCTACCACCACCAAGAGCATCATGAGTATTGGACTGTAGACTATTTTGGAGGAGGCTATCTACCCTCCTTTCTGCTCAGTTTTTTAATTTTTTTTTTTTTTTTTTAATTAAGAAAGAGAAAAAAAAAACNTTTTTTTTTTAAATAAGAAAGAGCAAATAACTACAGTCTGATGATTTGTATACTCCTGAGGGAGACCTAGGCAGGCTGAGACTGATCCAGATCCAGAATTATACGATATGCTTTAATAATGCATATAATATTGATATCAATACATATATATACACAGATATATACACATGCATATAAATAGAAAAATATGTAGGTACATTGTATGAGGTGATGCAACTTCACTAGAAACATTTAGATGCTTTTTCCCTTCTCTGACATGTATTTGAGTGACAGAATTGCTGGGTGCTTGTGTAAGCCCATCTTTGGCTGCACCTCGAATACTGTTTT
>VZTL01047510.1:557-47752 GCA_013400535.1 Scopus umbretta
TTTTTTTTTTTTTTTAACATACATGACAGTTTCTATTTCCCTTCTCCCTCAGTACAACAAAACTCCACGGTACTTCACCCTTTTAATTTATTCCGTCTGCTCATTTATTAATGCTTGGATCAAATACTATGCAGTAGGCAGAGGAAAATTGTAGTAAAGTCCGTGATTTACCTATATAATGTACTGAACTAGGTATCAGACCTGCTAATAAAAAGCATGGTCTTCCAGAAGAACTATTGTGTAATTTAATTCTTCCTTTCTTAGTTTAAGAAAGATAATTCAGGTCATTTTACAGTAAAATATCAACCAAATCAATAAATGTTACCGTAATGTTTTTAGTTCTTCATCAAATCCATAATTATGAAAAAAATCAGCCGGAAAGAGCAACACTCAGAAGTGAACAGAATGAAAAATGGTGCTTGTACGTAATAACTAATCATTCCAGCGGTGCAAAGACAGCACGTTAGCTTCACAGCTAACAGGGAAACGCAGGCAATGGCAGAAAAGCATAGGGTGTATTGATATTTCCCTTCAGAAACTGACAACAAGTTTGAAATTAATTCTACTGCCTATAAGTTAGGAGCCGTAAGTACTGGTAACCTCTTTATTTAGCATGCAGTCAGGAGAGTCCCAGCTTGGTCCCAGTTTTCACGAATGTACGCAGATTTAAAAGGCTGGAATACAGAAACACAGCCATAGACTTCTATGCTTGCAAGAAGCTGCCTTCCTCGGTATAAGAAATGCCATCACGCACCGCTGTATCTAACAGCTTCATTCCGCTTCCATTTATGGCCTCTGCATTTCCAGCCCCACTATCGCTGCCTGGCTCTGTGAACGAACGCTAGACCGTGGGCTTCTACCCCAACCGTATCCTTCAGAGATATATCCAATTGCTACGTTCAGAGGAACGGTCTCCCACAGGATTTGTGATTCACCCCTGTCTACCTGTATGATACCCCAGAAAACTAATCTCCAGGATGACAGCTCATTCAGCACTCTGGAAAATCTACCCACGCTGAGCTCCTCTTTAAATAATGACCTGACATTTGTTCTGTAGAGGGAGACAAAGCCCAGACTGATGAAAACAGTTGGCAGCTGCTTTCATTTGTGCCATTCAGAAGCCAGATGATAATTTGTCCTCGGGGACCCATCACTTCTTGGCAGACAGACCTGTCCAGTGCACTTTGCTATTACTTTTGCTGTTACCGCCCACCCCTGATGTGTGCAGCACACAGAGAGAGTCAACGTTCGAGGCAGACTAAACTAAAACCGACCGCCGAGAGTCATAGAGGATTTCGTGATACCGAGAACTGGGAGATAAGATCACAGATGAATTTGGCGGTGATAAATACAAAGTAGCAGATATTGGGAAAGACAAATTTGTTAGACCTACATAAAAGGCTAAATGAGCTATTACTCAGAAAAGAGATTCCAGCGTCCCTGAACACAGCTTAATGAAGACATTAGCCAAGCAATAAGCAATGGTCAAAAAGGCAGAGCATTATGAATTACTAGGCAGGCAGACCAAACCAGAAAACATTATTCCAGATGAATTGTGAGTTCACCTTTTGCATACAGCACGCAGCTCTCGTTCCTTTAAATCAGCTGGAGCAGAATTAAAAAATATACAGACAAGGGTGACCAGGATAATCAGAGCGTCTTCCATAATCAAGTAACCTGGAATTGAACGGACTTTCCAGCCTGGAAAAGTTGCTAGGGGCTGATAATAATGATGGTACATAAAA
This sequence comes from Scopus umbretta, assembly GCA_013400535.1. Lineage (NCBI taxonomy): Eukaryota > Metazoa > Chordata > Aves > Pelecaniformes > Scopidae > Scopus > Scopus umbretta. The sequence continues at coordinate 2,303 of VZTL01047510.1, forward strand.
TCATAAATGGGATCAAGGAGGAGAACAGATGCCTTATTTCTCACGGAACAAAACTAGGAGAGAGAAATTTAAGTGTTCACATAGCAGGTTACATGAAATAACCACATAAGAAACAAAGTATTTTTTCACATAGTCCATAATTAAACTGTAGCATTCACTGTGGAAGGACCCTTGTGGAGGGTAACAATTTAGGATGGTTCAAAGAGGTCAACAAAGTTACAAAATGCTTCCCGATACTTGGAAACATTACATAAACAACTAGGGCTGTCCGTACCTTACTTGCAGAAGAGCAGCAGCAGCAGCAACAGTGAAAGAGGGACAACTATATACATTTGTTACCCATGCACGTGGTCCCACCTCATCTTAACATCTCTATAGATGCAGGGCCTATGTTCAAACGTAGTCACCGTGAGGGGATGATACGTATATTTTCCATACTGTGCCTCTTGTTCTATCTATTCCTGGCAGGTTTTATTTTTAAGGAACCCTCGCATCGTTGCTAGTTAGCTGGATGCTTTCTGTTCTACCCAGCAACAGGGGTAGTCATAACTGCACTCCAGAGCGACGTGCACGCAGAGAGGTGGGGGAAGACAAGCCGAAGCAGGTTTCCCTCTTTAAGGATGAAAAAGCAAAAGGCCCCATGTGCTGCAAACTTTCCAGCAATTATCTTTCAAGTGCATTATCTGCTCTTCCACCTAAGCTACAGTTGAACGTGTCTAATTATCATTGACATCAGCAAGGTCAGGCAGCAGTACAAGCAGCCACGCTGTTGTCTCACTTCTCCCTTTAAAACACGTGCTCTGTTACACAATCTCTCCTGTTCTCCCGGGATCCTCTCCAGCCGCTTTCAGTCAGGGTGGTTAGTGAGGGAAAGGGAGTGGCGGTTCGGCCTTGAAAGTTACCACGCCATACAACTGCAAGCGGTGCCACCCTGCAGAAGTTGAAGGGAAGCTGTACACGAAGCAGCCGCCAAGTTCTCAAATGCATCTGTTTCCCTGGTTATGGCATGGGCTGCAGAAATACAATGTTCGTTTACGGCTGAATCAAATCTCATTTTAGTCACGCTACTGTCACTGTCCTTTGAAGCCGGGTGGGGGAGGCCTGCACAGGCCTTTCCTTCTTTCACGTAAATATCCAGTGCTGAGTTTTGCTGAAGAAAATGCGTGAAAGATGAAATTTACTCTTCAGCCTGGAGTCAGGAGTCCTTCCTTTGCTGCCTGTGCCCACGCAGACGAAACCCCCAGGGCAGAAGACCACCAGATCAATGTAGAAGCTGCTGCGGTCTCCAGCTTCCTCCCCTACAGCGCTGTGGTGACCCGGGCAGGGCCGTGGGGAAGCCGTGGCAGTGGCGGCAGAGGGGCAGCCGGGGCCGCCCTGCGGCTCAGCGCTGGGCCCAGCTGGCGCGAAGCCCCTCGGCCCGAGCCCTGCAGCTCTTCCATCGTGGTGCAGGCAAGTGGGGCCACTGCTGCGAGGCCACAAACCTGGTGCCCACACATGAAGGTGAAGAAAGGGAGAAGCTTAGTCTCACTTTCTGCAGTACCCACGGTCACAAATAAGCTGGTACAGAGCAGGAATCGGTGTGCAGCAAAGCGTGGCAGAGTTTCCTTTTCCTCCCAAGAGGCAGGGAGGGAGCAGAGTACAAACCAGACCTGGTTCATGTCCTGCTTCCCTTACGAGGCTGTGCAAGCCTGACCCGTGGCTCGGGCTACCCTGCAGTCTTGCTTTCTAGTCCCATATGACTCCCCTCCCCTCCCGGCTATAGACTTTGAACAATCGCTAGTCAACATTTACCAGGAAGCGAGACTGTCTCCACATAAGGCACCCCACACATCACTAAGACACCACAGAACGTGAAGCAGCTCACCAAGAACATGTTAGTACAGAAATAATAAGGGTGATATGTATTTGCCTTTCCACTGTATTTAATAGATTTATATTTAATACGTTTATATTCACACACCCCTTCTCAATTGATATGATGACGTATTTGCTCTGAATGTAGCTACCACCTTAGCTGAAAAGCAGGGAGATGTGACCATGCTTGCCCGTTTGGTTTGGCCCTCTGTTCCTCAGCAGTGTCACAGCCCAAAGGCTGGGACAGCCTGCTCCCACGCGAGCGCCCCTTGTGCCGCGAGACCATGGAGCCCAGTTTGGGCACCTTCCCAGCCAGCTGTCCACGTTCCCCACTCAAATCCCGAAGACAACAGGACAAGAAAAACTCAACCAAAATGGAGAGGAAGAGGGATGTGTGGTATCTTTAGCTGGTCTTTTCACAAAAACATCATTTAAATTCCCTTTTTCCCAAATACAGAGCTCAGTCATTGGTGATAAGAAGATGGAACTGAAAATTAAAACGGTAAAATGGGATCAGTGCTGGGCTTTGGTAGTGTCTGGTATTCAACCCAGCACAGCCAGGAAGGAAATAGTTTGAAAACACCAGATGCTCTTTGCAACTTATTTTGCATGTATTTCCAGCAGTGATTTCTCCCCTCCCCATAAAAACAGACACACATTCTCATTTAACAACTAATTGATTTATTTAACAATACAAATTTCTTCCTACTGCATGGTTTAGCAGAGAGAACTTAAGAAACAAAATTAGCTTCTTTTCTTTTTTTAAAGTTTAATTGTTTACACAAAAACAACCTTTACTTCAGTAAATATAAAATTTACACACAAAAACCCTACATTAAAAAAGAACAGAATCATGACAAACCAACAAAAAAAAAAAAAAAAAGAAAAAAGAGGATGGGAATTCAGTGTAAAGGATCCAATTGCAAGGAAGGCAAGATGGGGCAAGGCTAACAAGGCATCCCACTTGTACACCTAGGTATCTGAACTTGTAGGTACAATACAAAACCAAAACCAAAATACATTAAAATTAGGATTAAAACCTGTATTTTTATACCATAATATTTGATGATATAACTATCTGTAAATTCTGTAGGCAACACAGTTAACGTGTGAAATACATAGTTTGCTCTTCACTGAAAAGTCACTGGAGTGGTGTACGAGCACCGTGTCACCCACGAGCGTGCTAATGGTCAGCAGTGAGCAGACGTTACACGTCCAGCCCCGACGTGATAGCCCCTTGTTTCTTTGCCAATCTGTGCTATTTCTCACACGTCCAACGACACAATGAGAAACTCTGGTCACCTTCAGCAGTGGTTTCCAGCACTTCATCTCCTGGCATTAGTCCCTGACTTAGGCATATTCACCTGCCAGATCCCCTGTTTCTCATTCCCTTTTGCACTTTATAACCTGAACTCTAAAGCTATCTTGTAGCTACCAAGAGAGACTGGCTTCTCGGTTGAGATATTTGGGATACACAGTTCTTCAAGCCACCTTCAGGAATCTGTAGAAATATTTAGAGTAGGGTGGACAATTCATGGTCAAAGGTTATGCGATACAAAAAACAGGGACCTATATAGTGACGGCTAACTTCGGATCTAAATCTTTAACTTTTTTTCTATTGCTTTAATATTTAAACTTAACATTCAGTTTTCATATATTAAATGAGCAGATCATCTTATTGATGGAAGTGCTACATTCTCTCCAAAAACACCAGGTAGTAAGGGAGACTGTAAAGTTTAAAATGAAGTGTAAATTTATAAAATCATTTAAAGGGATCAAGTCTCTTTTTTTATAATCAATATCGTGACTGGCAACCTATAAAAGCTTAAATTAGAAAACTATTAGTGACTCTACTTTTTAAACTGTATGTACTATAAAGCTGTATATCTGTTACTTACAGATGTTACAAAATTTCCAAGCCAGAAAGCGAATGGGGGGGAAACGTAGTCTAAAAGTTTTACAGATTTCATTTTCGCTAACAAAGGTTCATTTCCCCCACAACTGTTTTTACATCATAAAAATCTGCTTAAATTTATTCTACTACTTTCTGTTCTGGACAGATGATATAGTGTTCAATCATGCTTTGGAAGACCATTTTCAATGGGTAACTGTAGTTCTCTAGATCAGCAAGTCCGACTTGGTTTACTCGGAAACAAAACCACCAGACTATCTCTAACTTGGCCCTCATCCTGCAAAAAAAAATTTGTAGCAAGACTCAGGCAGTCTGTTATGAGCGCAGGACTTGCCCTGAAGCAACCAGCTACATTAACTTCTGGAGCAAGCATATGCAATGCTCTCATTCCAACTTGAGAAAGAGCCGAACAGTATTAAATTTAAGGAAATTGCAGAAATGACATTTGTTCTGTAAAAAAACAAAACAGGGAAAACTTAAGCAATCCACAGGTGTGCATTAAACATTTAACAGCAAGCCTTTGCTTATGTATATTAATTTAAAGATTATCCACAGGGATCTGTGATACATTGGCCCTGCCTTGTTACTATAATTAAATTTATTCAAATATTAATTTAAAATAGGAAAACAAAGAAACTACTCCTTGGGGAACATGTTTATTGTGTTTGAGATGATACACTGGGTGCTCTCTGAGCTACAAAGGGAAAAAGGAAATCCTTTCATTACAAACTGACAAAGGTAAAAGTTAAAACAGTTTTCACAACAGCATGTACCACATATTGGAAATAGATCTGGGTTTAATACAAATGACATAATTCCTAGTAATCTACAGCTACCTTTAATAACTTCATACAGATAATGAATTAGGCTAAAATGCACTATAATATTTGGTTGACTTCAGGAACAGTATCCTTAGTACATCACAAAATACATTTTGATATCCCAAAGAAGCAAGACTTGCAAGTAGGCATTTTAAACATAACTAATCTACAGCTACAAATTTCTACTCTTGATAGCATTTACCTTTTTGGGGGGCAGTATCCCAGTCTTCAAAAGGATAAAAGCAGAGTAGAATCAGTATAACATATACACAGAAGTCCGTATTGTAAAGGCTATAAAGATTTGTTGCACACTGCAAAGTTGCCTTCTGCACCTTCACACTGCACAAGTAGTTTGTCATTTATGTTGCATATCTCTTGGTCCACTGTCTGGCTATCCTGTCATGTTCTGCTCTGTTGGTCAGGTACTGAGTGGCTATGCTTCCAACCAGAGGGTCAGCTGCAAAAGGCAGGAGAAGACGCATTAGAAACCATTCCACAGTAAAAAAACAAAACACCCCCCCGCCCCAAACCCCACACATGATTTAAAATACGGAATCTATTCCAAAATATAGCCTTTGTTAAGACGGAAAATTCTGTGAGATACAGTGGGACTCTTATCATGCAAGACACTTCCAAGAGAAAACACACAAGGCACAACGAACAGAAAAAGAAAACAGAAGAATCTGTTGTGGTTAGCTGCGTATTTCTGCGTATTAATGAATCTTGCCCCAGCCAGGTGCCCTGCTTGCACCCCTTTGGAAGCGCCGATGGGTGCAGGGGACGTTCAGCGAGCGGAGCCTGGCGCGCCCCTGTCACAGTGCTGGGACAAGACTAGTGTGCATTAGGGTATCAGGACGATGGACGCACACCGAGAGGATCCAGTTTGCTTCAGGAGTCATCCAACTTTTGTATCAAAGAGGCTAATCCATTTCCCCCTCATCATCAGCAGCCTTCTGTAAATGGACTGTCATCTCAGCACTACTGCTCAGTTCCTGCCCTGACCGCGAGCAATTAGCATTCACTGCCTAATGACACTGGTCACACAGTTGTTGCTGAGAAACTGTACCGCTTCCAGTGGAGTTCCTCCCCTCCCAACACAAACAAGGAACTCCCTCTGAAACAGGGAAAAATCTCTCTGAACATCATCCCCCTCACATTTGCAAGATTACGTTCCTGTTGCTGTCTTCAGAGAAGGGACTTCCTGTGGTCCCTTCCATCCCGTGGGATTTATGAGTTTATAACTGAAGAGAACTTTGTTCTTTCCTGGATTGCCCACTATACTTGCTGCAGCTCCTGCAATACAGACTGTCGTGGTTTAGTTGTGGTTTAACCCCCGTTGGCAAATGAGCACCACACAGCTGTTCGCTGACCCTCCCTGCCCCCGGTGGGATGGGGGAGAGAATCAGGAAAAAAAAAATTTAAAACCTGTGGGTTGAGATAAAGGCAGTTTAACTGGACAGCAGAGGAAGAGAAAGTGATAGTAGTAGTAATAATAATAATGATAGCGATAAAAGAATACACAAAACAAGGGATGCACAATGCAATTGCTCACCACCTGCTGACCGCTGCCCAGCCCTTCCCCGAGCAGCAATCGCTGCCCCCTGGCCAACTCCCCCCAGTTTATATACTTTATATACCATATAAGTCAGGTGGTATGGAATAGCCCTGTGGCCAGGTTGGGTCAGCTGTCCTGGCTGTGCCCCCTCCCAGCTTCTTGTGCCCCTGGCAGAGCATGGGAAGCTGAAAAGTCCTTGACTAGGGTAAGCACTACTGGGCAGCAACTAAACCATCAGTGTGTTATCAACATTGTTCTCATCCTAAATCCAAAACACAGCGCTACAGCAGCTACTAGGAAGAAAATTAACTCTATCTCAGCTGAAACCAGGACACAGACCTTCAATGACATCAGCTTATTTTCTCTACCATACCTTGAGAAAAAAGAGGGCTTAATGCTATTAACTTTCTGTTGTGCCACAGGGGTGAAAAGTGCCACTAAATGTGGGACTGCATCCAAGCAGGAGTGTTTAATCCCAAATTATAAAAATATTAATTTTTATTTAATCTGCATACAATCAAATACACAAATTACATTCCATGGCAAATAAGTCAAATGACTAGGAGTGGAAGATCAGCGAACTATCAGCTCCTTACCCGGGTTGCAGTCTGTCAGAAGAGAACAAATAGACAGCAGAACCTTTGAAATAGTCAAAGCAGGGCTCCAGTTGTCTTTCAGGATATCCAGACAGATGACTCCCTGACTGTTGATGTTGCAGTGATAAATTCTGGTACGGAAAGTAACCTAGAATCACCGTGTAAGGGACAGAAAGAGAGTCATTCAGTGTTGCCCAGGGATGCTGCCCCTTGTCTCTGAGCAGCAGCAGCACTTGGGGTGCTCCCAGTTCTGCAGAGCTTCTGTGGAGGCAGCTCTTCACTGCTCGTTTTCTAAAACGCAAGTATTTAACAGAAGAGAGTATATTTATTGTAGTCATGGCTACCTTTAAGAACCTACCATGGAGATCTTTGGTGCGCAAACTGCTTTCACATGGGCCCTCTGTCTGGTACCCACAAAAATTAGGACCTCCTTTGTAGTACTGTTCGCTATTTAATGAACATACTGCATTGTCAAGAACGATCTAATCACAGACGTCAACTTTACTGTGGTTTCTGATGGTGAAGAAGTAGACTGAATTTGGCTGCATGTGCACTATTAGTTGATCTTTTCCTTTCTTTCAAAAGATTAAATATAGACCATGAAAATTAGTATTTAAAATTGGAGTATTGTATTATTCTTGTTCAAGTTAGCAATGAAATCTTTGTCTTACCCTTCATTAGGCAGGACATAATACACATCCAAAACAACGCTATCACACTAACTAACACCATCCTTGTTTTTAAATTATTTCAGACCAATACCAGTAGAGCATGTAAGCATTATTCTGTACAAGTAAGAAGTTAGAAATATTTAAGTGCTTTAATTACATAAAGCACAAGAAGATGAGGAAAATTTTCTTTTTCATACTGATGCATGGCGAGAAAATCCATTTTATTTTCTGAAACTACTGAAAATTCAAAAATGATCATGCTCTTAAAAAAAAATCCGTAAGATTTTCACGAGGCATTTGTCTAAAACTCTGCACCACTTCATTATAACAATCTTAACTCAGAGAATATTCAACTTTGTGGGTTTCAGAGAAGTGTGAAAAACACAGAGGGTATATTACTCTTTATACTGTAATCCTTCCGGGAATGAAAAAAAATTATCTGATTTATAATAACAATGCTGTAGCCACAAGAGCCATAAGCTGTAGAAATGTCGTATGGTAGAATGTATTTAGTCTTGGTGAACGTGAGCAGTGTCCCTTCTGGTGACTTGGTCAAGAGCCGTAATTTGGCATTAAGGGAGGGGAAAAGGGAACAGCCTTTAACTTCTTTGATATCTGTTAGTAAATTATGATTTCTTAAGTGTTCATACTATTTCTGAGCCAGGAAATGAAATTTTAGTTTAAGTTAAGATTCGTTTCGTTTAATAGAAAGAGCTTTTGCTTAAAAATATTATAAAGCAAGTTTGCTGATCGTGCCAGTACTAAGTAGATTGGTATTTTACAATAATGGAAATCATCACAGTAATTTACCCGATTTGAAGTCACAACTTAACACTCTAGTTGTCTTTCTAAACTTATCTTATCTTTCTGTTGTTTTGCTAAAAATTACGGGAAAATACATACTATAGAATCTGGTTCATAACAGAAGAAAGTTTATTATACATATATTTTAGTAGCTGGAATGAGAAGATGGAAGCATAAAAAGGTCTTGCGCTGTCTTTATTAAAATTTCTTGAATCTTAACTCTTGATCAGAATTATCACCTCATTTATCACTTGGTAAAGCTTGGAAATCAGTATTGACTGTGGTAATCAGGAAATAAATTAGACATAGGATTTTTCTGAAATTGCAAGCCAAGATTTTGGAACTTGTAGCTTTCAAGATACCATAAATAAATTTGATATTCAGAAAGTAATGAGCACTCACTTGCTGCAAGTTACATTCTTCTCACCTGTGAAACAATGATAAACACAATAAAAAATTTACCCTTACCTTTGGTGGCTTGAATGGATAGTCAGATGAAAACGTGATATCCAGGAAAAAAACGCCTCCTTCATACACAGAACCTGGAGGTCCAAGTATAGTAGATCTCCATTCATAAATGTTATCCCCTTTAGGACCGGCACTGTGTAAAAAAAGAGGAGAGAGAAAGAAAAGAGTCAGGTGAACCTTTGAGAGAGGCTTTTCATGGATTTCCTTCTACATTCATTTTGTTTAATACAAACCACTTGCCTATTCTTTAACATCTGCTCATTTCCAGCTGATTTCAGTGGGCTCAGTGTTTTAAACAGGCATGAAAGCTGGGCACTCTGCTGAACCTTTGGAGATACAGCCGTGAGACAGATTGACCATGATCTACTGGACTGTCACTGTCTGAAACATACCCCCAGATCTGCTTTCTCGAGTATGTGGTTGCTCTGAGCTGCTACATCATGCCCTTCCAATGACATCATACCCATACACAAAAGGAGTTGTATATCTTGACCCCATTCATCTTCTCCAGGCATTAAATGGATCATACCTTCATGAAAAAATGTGACTTGCATGTGTATGGATACACATTTATGGCCACTTGTTTCACAGGCTAGAGTGAAACGTTACACCCTTGGGCAGGAAAACTGAGGATGGGAGAGACAGAAATCAAGTAACCTGGAATTGAACTTCTTACAGCACTGTTATTCCAAATAACTGTTTTCTTCAGGATATATTTGTGTTATGCCTCCAGGCAATCAGCATTGAGACTACTAGCCAAAAATAGTTTATTTTAAGAAGTACAATACCGAACGCTTTTCTCACTAGGGGGTTGTTGCATAATTAATTATTGAAGTAAAGCTTTGAAAGAAGGGATAATGAACAAGCATTTTCTCAATTTTTGAGACATCATACGTAATGCTATTATCACACAGTAACCATCTAACCTCCTCACAAAAAAAAAAAATGAAAGCACAAACTTATTTCTGTAAGCAAGTCTCAGGGTAAAAACTAACCTAACCTTCCAGCCAAGGTCCTGAATCCGAACTGCTAAGACCCAGACTGACTGCTGTGGAAAACAACACTGCTGAGCTCACACAGGCATGGTGGATTCATCACATCTATGCAGACAAGCCAATAATGCAGCACTGCAAAATGACCCTTTCAGTTGTCCCCACCTCGGCAGCCTCCCAAGCACCACCTACATCTCACGGACACATGGTGAAGCATCCCCATCCTTCTCCCTCAGCATTCCCGAGGAACAGGCACCGAGACCTGTCATATGTGATTGCACATAAGGCAAGCGGCAGGGCATGGCACCAAGCTGTAGCCTGGGAGTTTGTGGTTTCTGGCACTGCTGGACACTCAGAGGAGCCTCCCTGCAAGCCCTCCAAGTGTTAAGGCTCTTCCCATGTCACGTCACCTCACGTATCTGTCATACATATATCCACAGTCTATAACATGGCATGTTGTACATTCGTCCTTACTCTGTAGCCAAACATGTGGAGACAGTCATCAGAGACAAGGAACGTGAGCAGTCTGCACTATGCATCTGCAATTCCTGCATCAAAATTTTAGCTATTTTTACATTAAGAACATATTCGAGAAACAACCAAAACCTGATTTCGATTATGAACTCCCTTCAATTCATAATTTCCCAACATGCTTTTTATCTTGTGGTTTCATGTACCAAACGTTTAAGCTGTTGCAGGCCTTTTGTTGTCAGGACAAAATAATCATGGATTTTGGCTGACATCCTATTTAATTAAAACCAAAAAAATTATTTGATGGAGCTGTAGCTATTTTCCTATTGCCAAAATGAAAGTAGGTAACAAGGATATGCTGGCCTCCAGAGTATAGTGAAGAAAGAAAAACTAGAAGTGCTGTCAAAATAAAGTTTGGGTCTAAAATCACTGATCTTGCCTTTCTATTCGCAACGCATGTGCAAAAGTGGAAGAAAAATGGTAGATAAATTTTAGGGCAAAAAGGGAAATCCAGAGGCAGGGAGGTCCATTTTCAATGATGTAATGAACCGTTCGTACCCTCAGTCACTCCAGAAGATAATTCCATTCATGCTCTCTAAAAAGCAATTAGTGTAAGAACTGAAAATATTGGGGCAATAATGACAATATTTAAAACCCAGACAGGCCACTGAAATGTTTTAATTAATTCTTGACATTCATCAAGCTTACAGCTAATTAGTATTGTGCTTGGAAACCAAATTTCTACAGAGCAATTAAATTTCAGCATTAGATGTCCTAATGACTGTTTTATAGTTTAATGCAGAGGTTAGTGCTCTTGCCTCGTGTGTCAGGTACCTTTCTTTCATATACCTCTAACAGCTGGATGCAATTCAATCAGATTTAATGAAATAGCTGAATTAAATTAGTGACATATTTCAGCCCAATGAATCAGTCACAATTAAGTGCGGCACCAGTCCGGTGCCAAACTATCTGGTAATCACTCACCAAGTCAGAGCAAGGGCATCTATCAGCTAGTAGCCAGAAGCTAAGTGCAATAACTCTCTGCCTATTACTGCTATCCTCTTCTATGCTATCGCGAGCAATATATCAAATGATCGGGCTATAACGTGAGAAGGGGAACTCCTAACCTCGTCAGAGGCAGAAAACACTGTGTTCAAACCCCCTCTTACTGCTGAGAAGAGATTGCTGCAATGTCAAAAGTAACACAAAGCTGTAACAATAACCGCGCTCAAGTAAAGGAGAAAATTGTTAAATTGAACAATTTCATTACATCTGATTGAGGTTTGTGAAATGATTGAGGTTTTCTGAAAACAGCTGAAGTGGTGTCTTACTTCCAGTGGTGTAAAAGATAGCCCTGCTTCATTAGCAACCTGAAAATCCCTGCAATTACTACATTATTGGTGTGAGGAGAAACAAGATTAAAAAGCAGAGACAAGACACCACACTTGGTTTCTACAACCTGTATATTTCTACTGGGGATCATCCTCAGCCAGCCATACCCTGCTTTGTCTTTTGTATACCTACCAAGGTAATCTTTTTTGGAAGTAAACAAACTTACACTCTCTAAGGCTCAGCAAAACATACCAGACCTATTCACGGCACTCTCAGCCTCAGCAGCGAGTTCCACAAGGACAGGACAGTGGGATTACACCCACTTGGCCGGAGCCGTGATGGAGTCACGGCCTTCGACTCCATCACCACAGAGCATCATCCCGGCACTGCAGAATCCCACAAGGAGGGAACTGGCACTCTCTTGTGCAAAACTAACTTCTTTGTTCCCACAGAGGACAGCAAAAACCCCGGGCTGAAAAGTGGGAATAACGACGCTTTACTCTGTCTTCAATTTTCTATTACATTGATACACCCAGAAGAAATACTCTCCACCTTCTGTTGGGCACTAAAGAGGTTGGCATGGGAGGTGCTTCTAGGGCCTGTACTTGATCAAGCCCTTTATTCCCAGAAGTCCTCCTGCTACTCAAGAGACTCACTCTTCTATTGCAACCATAAGCTTCAAGCATGTCACCTGAAACCTTGAGAGTTGTGGTGAGTGACAGCCTAGGAATCTCTCTTGCTGTCTGCCACACTGGACAGAATACCCCAGGCAGAGTACTACAATGGGGAATTTCCATGGTTTTCTTCCCTTTTTTCATCACTGAAAGACCCAGTTCCTTCTGACTTCCCCCATGGAATCCATATGGACACAAAATCCTCCACTATTCTGTCCTTTAAAATGCAAAATCCTGATAGAGCAATGCATCTGATGACAACTTCAGTGTTTTGGCTACATGGCATATATGTGCAGTTCACTGCTACCAGCCTGCTGCTGTCCTAAATTAGCTTACAGAACATTACAAATTCAGCAGAGGCACCACCAGTATATTCTCAATAAAAGAACCATTTGATCAGTATTTTAAAATACCAGTGAAAAAAATCTCAGACAAAATAAAAAGACCAATTAATGAAATGACAAAATATTCTTTGCAAAATTAAGGGGTTTTTACTTCATACATAAAAGCTGGATTAATTTTTTTTTAATAAATTAGATAAATTGACAGAATAAAGTTAACTGGCTACATCTGCTTCCTAAGTAAATATTCATTATGCCACTTTACTGAGGGATATATACCTGATCCAGGTAAGGCAAAGGATTTATAACCACGCTCTATCCAAGCTAGTCCGCCGAACAGATTTAATTTACAAGTGTGACTTCAGATGGTGAATTTGAGAAGACATGAGGTTAAACTCTAGGGGCCCATGGGGTCACACCAGGTCCTTTAAACCTAACTCTGCTGAACCCTGACTCTCAGGTTTCACGAAGATGAAGAACAGCTTTTCCAGCACAGTCTTACAAGCATTCACACGGATGCAGCGGCCTTCACACCAGTAAGAACTCTGTTAAGAGTCCTGATGCAGTGGTTACAGAAATCAGAATTCAGCATTTGTTACAATTCACTAAATCAAAGTGCATTAAAGCTGCCCATATGGAACTAGCTGCAGGATAAGAAACTAGGACAAGAAATTTCCAGTCTACATGATGCTAGTAGCATGCTGCTTTCTGCACTTGCTAAATGCGCTTCTCCTGTCAACAGCACTTCTCTGAAACATGGGGGTCTAAATTTGGTGACAGAATGCAGCTTCATAGTACTGAAACTGGGATAATTAAAAAGAAAAAGGGTGAAGGAAAATGTAATTTAACTAGATTTGATGCTAACTCTGTGTTATGCTTTATTACAAGAAACAGTTTGGGTCTGTAATAGGATACAACAGAGGGGAATAAAAATAATCTGATTTTTAGGAAGTTTCCTGAGAGTGAAGTCTGTCAGATGCTAAAACAGTCTTAGGAGAAATGTCATTGGTACCATAAAACTAAAGGTACCAGTCTATATCCCAAGACACGCATCGGGGATGCCTACCTAGCACAAATTTAGGTGGTGGAATATTTTCCTACATTCTCCTTTCAAAGGCCCCACCTTTAGGTCTCATACCCAGGCAGGCATCACAAAGGCAGCAGCTAACAAACCAAATGGGGTACGTGGAGTGACAGTTAGGTAAGGAAAAAGCCCCCTCCACCCTCCCCAACTTTTTATCTCAAGATGAGATTCAGTAAAACTCCAAAAGCTCTTCACAGACTGCTCAGCCACAGCGACTCTGTCACAATGGTATACTTACAACTTTTGCAGCAATGTAAGTGAAGACAGTGCTTTAAGAGAAGAGTAAGACATCTTTTTTCTGATTTTTCTTAATTCAAATGAAGGTACTAAGAAAGAATGAATGCCCCTTAAATATGTTCCACAACCTCGTGCTTGAAAAATCCACTTCATAAACCTACACAGTGAGTTTTGCAAAATCTGCAACACAGCTTCAGAAATTGAGTTTTACAAATCCTGCAGTAAGAACAGCACTTCGCATGTTACCAGCACGAAAGGCTTTGTTTTGGACAGCAACGTCTCAGCGAAAGCTGTTGGATGATGTTCTAGTTCAGCACTGTGCCGCTAGAGGCTAACGGAGCTGTAACAGATCCTACCAGCAGATACAATTCAGGCAAACACACAGATCCCTTCTGTAGTGAGTCTGCCTGCCTCGCCGTCTAAGCTTCTGAGCTTGACGTGCTCACCTCCAGTGGAAGGAGAAAGCCCCAGGCTCAGGTAACTTCAGGTTATCGTAGAGGTGGGGACTCGTACCTACCATGGAGTGTATCTAGTGTGGACGCTGATGCTTGCACCTCAGACTTCCTAGACGATCGGGGTAGAGAGACTGACAACTCTCTTCAGCGCGAGGAGCATCTAAATACTCCTTAATACCAAGGTTCTCCATCTCCCTCTGGTAACGCCTACTTTTCATTGACAGCATGGGGAGCTTGACTCCTAACTCAAGCCTCTAAGCTCAGAAAATCCTCCTCACCCTCCGTGCAGTGAGAAAGGGTTGTCTAGCTCTGCATTCACATGCTACCTTGTAGCACACTAGCTTTTTATCTAGATACAGATACGTACTGCAACACTGCTGGTAATTTAAAAAAAAAATATATATATCTCACAAGGAACCAAAGGATCTCTGTCTGGTGCAAGCTGCCTGAGAGTTAGTTCAGTGTAACTGTGGAGCCTGGAGAGAGAACAAATCACTTATCAGTAGTTGTATTTTAATGTTAAACATGGGAATGGAAAGATGTTCAGATTATTTTCCTGCTTTGATATTTTCAACATTTTGAAGAAAATTTATCCATTAGCTTTTTTTCTTAATCCTCTTTTCCCAATTGTGGAAGCACTCTTGTATTTTTGGTTACAGAGCACAAGAAAGGAAACAAATAATTAACACACATACATTTGTGGCTTTCAGTCCTGTGACCTTTAAAAACTAACAGGCATGGACAGTGTCCTGGTTTCAGCTTAATTCAGAGTTCATTTTCCTCCTAGTAACTGCTATAGTGCTGTGTTTTGTTTACACTAGTCAAGGACTTTTCAGCTTCCCATGCTCTGCCAGGTGCACAAGAAGCTGGGAGGGAATGCAGGCAGGACAGCTGACCCAAACTGGCCACAGGGCTATTCCATACCACCCGATGTCAAGCTCAGTATAGAAACTGGGGGGGTTGGCCAGGGGAAGCAGTGATTGCTGCTTGGGGATGGGCTAGGCATTGTGCGGTGAGCAATCGCATTGTGCATCGCTTGTTTTGTATACTCTTTTATTATCATTTTCTCTCCCTCTGCTGTCCTATTAAACTGCCTTTATCTCAACCCACAGGTTTTATTTTTTTGGTGTAGTTTTTTGTTTTTGTTTTTCCCTCTCCTGGTTCTCTCCCCCATTCCACAGGGGCAGTGGAGGGTGAGTGAGCAGCTGTGTGGTGCTTGGTTGCCGATTGGGGTTAAACCACAACAGAGAGCAATTCCCATTTTCTTTATTTTTCAGTGCCTCGTTAACAGGGCTTTCTGGAGTACTTGTTCTCAGCGTTCATATTATCAGCACCAGTGCCTAAGTACCTCTACTTACAGAATCTGGGTAGTACATCCACTATACACAGAAAGCATACTGGTTCAACTGGCAAAAGCCTCAAGTATAGCCCTAATTTTTGGATTACAGCATTTTTCCAGGGTTGGACACCTGTGGGTTGTCTACAGCAATATATCAAATCTGTGTTGAAAACGCTTTTTGATAAGGTACTGACTATTATTAAAGTTTCCAGGTTATGTGCAATTTCTTACAAAGAAGTTTCAGTCTATTGTGTTCTCTATATAGCTACAACTGTTCTTATTTTACCTGCCGCTGAACTATCTGCTACATCTGTTTGCTGAAAAAGGTTATTTACTGCTCCTAGCAGATCCACAGAGGCTCTGTGTAACTGAGGATACACGGAGTCTAGTTTACTGTAGAAACCTTTGCTTCTGTCACTTCCTCAAAGTTTATCATGCCCTTAAGACTGAAATCTAGAAATTACTGCTGAAAAAAAACCCAAACCTATTTTTAACTCATGGATCCCCTGCTAATTCAGCTGGTTGTAAAGCGGTGCAGGACTTGTGCCTGAGGCCATGGTTCGATGCAACAGTAAATCCAACTTGAGAGCTCCTCCTACCAGATCAAAAGCAGCATGGCTATGCAAAGCAAAGTGCTGATCCAACATAAACTAACTTGGCCAAACCATATACGTTCCAAAAATATCAATGGATTAGCTTTGTAACACCAGGATTTATGCTTAATCAGGTATCATTTGTCCTCCTGCAGCCAGCATAACGAGGGCATAAACTTTAGATTGCACGGTCCGGCTTAGAAATGTAATCATGTGGCCATATTTGGTTCATGTCAAATTGTGCCATTAGGGGAATCTAACCGAGTGCAGATCTGCTATTAATCACCCTAAAGAGAAAGATGCCACATTGCAGTGTACTAGACAATTCAAACCTCCGGCGCTGAACTTGCCATTAGTAGAAGAATGCACGCTCTTGTTACTAAAGGAAGCTGAGTAACAAATCATTTGATAATTCCATCAAAGCTGTAATATGTAGATAATCCAAGTAATGCATTTTGGAAAGCAGATAGTTTTTCCACTGCCAAAAGCCCCATTAAATTAGTTCATTGCTACAATAGCTCCACTTTACTTTCCTTTTTGTATTCGTGCTAGTTCCTAGGACCTTTCTTGCTGCCGTTAGAAGTCTGCTCAGGTTCTCTCCATCTTCCAGAACAACCGTAGCCAATTATGGAGGCAGAATTCCTGTAATTTTTCTTTTGAAAAATAACTAACCCACTAACCCCACAATATAGTTCACTAAATTACAACAGAAATACTGAATTTAAACCAGGTAACAAAACATATCAGATTGTTTCTGTCCATGTCTTGACAGAGGAGTTCTAAATATACACTACCCAGGCAATACATAAAAAGTTTACCAAACATGAGCTGCTTTTGAAAACAAAGAAATCACAGGATTCACAGACATGAGAAAGTTCATGCTGAACATTTGGTTTATTTTAAATACCTTGAGATCTGCATCAAGTCCCTCTCACATACCTTCACGAGAGAAATTACTCCCTATTAAAACATAGAGCAGGACAGTCAGTAAAGGGAAACATTTCCTGCTACTTCACCATGTGTTCTTAATAACAAAGCCGTAATTTAGCATAAAATAAAAGACCAGCTCCCTGTCATCAGTGCTGAAACACTAGTAGTACTAGTGGCAAAACATGTGCTACTTTCCTGCTGTTGGTATAAAGCCCAATTTGTATGAAGGCCAAATCACTTTGTCAAAGAAATTTGTCTACCAGGTATACAGTTCACATTTTCCTTCCACTCAAAATTACTGGTGATCGTGTATTTAGCAAACATGGCAAATTTTGCTTTTCTTCCATGAGGAAGGATCCTTCTCAACTCCCCAACACAAACAAAACTCATTTGGGATACACGTACAGTTTATTCTTCAATATGTTATAGCCTCCATAGTGATGCTAGCAATCCATACTGAAAGAATCACATGGTACCTGAGAAATCGTGCAGACTTAGTTTAAGGCATCTGCCCACAAATACACAAAATGGAGGCATTCAGACACGGGATCATTTGCCTAATGTCATCCAGAAAACGTATGCTGTGGAGTATGACTGCAATGTAAATCTCCCAAAACCCTGGCCATCACCTTACCCATTGGACTGAGATTACACTACTAGTGGCTCATTCCATAGTTTCTGTGGCTTCCACAGGTTTTAGACATCAGTCACCTCCATCACTCACTGCAAAATCTTCATGTCAAAAAGCTAAGTGACACCGAGAAATCCAGTTTAGGATTTTCTACCAATATTTTCAATGACAACACGAATGACATGATTTGTAATGTCATTAATAATTAATAATGTCAACAAAGAAAATCTATTATTCCCAACATCCTTTACACACACACTTTGGATGGAGGAAGAAAGAACAGTTAAAACAAGTAATTTCACTAAAGGATATAATTAATCTAAAAATGCAACTGGCTTAAAACTGTAGTAAACTTCTAAAGATTCATGCCTAGGAATACTAACTGCACAATTTTCAACAGATTAAGCCTGCAAGACAATGAGAGCTGTTCAAATGAAGTCCCCAGCTATCAATCCATCCAAAAAAACCTAAACATTAGGCAATTTCAAATACTGACTGATGTATTAAAAAAATCTTCCACTGCTCTGTGGATTATGTTTTGTTTTTTAAGGAACATATCTTCAGCCAAAAATTGAGAGGAACTCCATTTATGAACAGTGCTTTTCAAGACAAAAAACACACTAGTGAATTAGAGAATCACCACAGTCTGACAATTCAAGTCTAGAGGCAGACTCCATGATTAAACTTGTGAATGGTGTTAATGTTGTGGAAAAACTTTTTCCTAACATCGTAAAAGGAGAAGGTGCAATTTAGTGAACACGATTTATTCAGGGACTTGATCAAGGACCAAGAAAGGGAGAATTGCTGGGAAGTCACCTTCACCAAAATGCAGGTGTATCCACCTGTCAAGAATATGAACACCCAACGTGCCTGGTGCTACCACAGTGGAACCTTCTCCTCCTCCTCCGGGATGTCCAGGAATGGGCTGCTCCACCACCTCACAGCAATATAGCTAGACGTTGTCTCCCTTCCCCCCCTAAAAAATCATCTTCCAACTTCAGCAGCAAAGCTACAGCTTGCCCACACAGAGATGAGGAAAGGACAAAACCAGTCAGTCAGATAGCCTGCTTCCATTAAAACCCATTAACACTCTGAATAAGCACCACCTACTTAGGGATTTAATGTTCTTTAATACATGCATATTATCTTCATACTTTTAGTTTCATACTAACTTTTCCAGAATGTTGCCCTGTAGTAAGCGCTGAATATTTTCCCTCAAAAGAAGTCTGTATTGTCATCATCCAAGTCAATTCTCGGTTCAGTCTTTCTAACCTTCTAGCCAGCATAGGCTATCTTCCAAATGTAATTCTATAATCACTTTTAAATACTTCCTCCTTCTTGCCTCCATCCATTTCCACATCACACTGTACAGCCTAGCAAAACAGAAAATGCCGTGCCACAGCTCCCTGTGTCCGATGCCTAACTTGAAGCCACAAAAGTCTGATGGGAATCTCTGTAACTAGTAAAAGGCTGTATTTCTCAAAAATAAAATTCACCTTTCCCAGTTCCTACACAAAGACCTTCTCCCTCTCCGGCACAATAAGGATGACTTCTCAAGTCTGGCTCCGTCCCAAACACGGCTGGGGTTACTATGTGGCTTTTGTCACTGGCTACTTCATCTGAATTGAAAGAAGTCAGCTGTTTCGAAGCGTCGTGAATCTGGTTAGCCAAAAAAACAAGAACCCTGTTCAACGTGATGGTGGCCCAATGTTCAGAAGGCCTGTCTTTAGTCCTGTTCCCACACTGGTTAACCAAATTTCCTACACTGAGGAATGATTAAATGAACTTTTCACTTTTTCATAAGATTCAAGGTCTGAAATGATCATCAGAGCTCTGACTACAGACTTTAAACTCTGCTCAAAGCAAAATGATGACACGCTTCACATTCAGTGCATGGCATGAGTTTATTGTTGTTGACAATTTTTATATATTTAATCTATTATTTGATATTAGATTTTTTACCTTTGTACTTTTAACAAAACAGTTCTGCAAATAAGCTTCTGCCAGTCTGAATATATAAATCAAATCTCCGGGTCATAATGCATTCCAGTGGACCTCAGCGCAAGGCGACTAGTGCTGTCCCACAACCAGTTAACCCCGTCCAAACCAGCCTTGTGCCTCCTCTTACTCCTTCCTCTCCCTTGACACCTGTAGTGGTGCTTGTGAAATCACACACTGCATCGCTCTGTGGTGCTGAGCGGGTTAAGAAGTAGCCAAGGATTGCTGTCAGGCTGCCTGGGCTCCTGGAAGCAGCAGCTGGCTGCAGGCTGGCACGGATGAGCATTAACACAAGAACAGGAGCGGGAAGCTGCAGCGGGGAGTAGGGCAGAAGTGGGGGCCTGCAGGAGCTCAACCTGAATTGGCATACAGCGTGCTGGAATTACACTCTGAGAACGCAATTCTGGTTCCGCAATGCCCTGTTTATCAAAGGAGAGGCCCAGGATCCTCCGTCTCTTCACCATTCTACTCTGCCCATTCAGTACCTAAGCTGCAGAGTGACCCAATATTATGAGCCCTAACAGTCCTGTACCAAGCATGAGGCAGACTTGATTCAGGTGCTAAAACATTAGCCCAACAAGGTACATTTCACTAGCTGAATATGTATTTTTGGAGAGTTTCAAAACAAAAGCAGTTGAGGATAGGGATCTGTTTTGTATAATGCAGAATTGGAGACAGCTGAAGCAACACTTGGTACAAAGTAGATACAAATGTAGCTTGTGTATTAAAAGCATTAAAAAACCCTGTAAATACCAGCTTTAGTTCCAAAAGCACAGCAATTCAAAAGAATGGAGAAAACATTATGCATACAAATACACAGAAATCAATGTCTGATATGAGTTCATTTTACTCCACAAAAGTGTACTATGCTAAAGAAAAATGTGAAAATAATAATTATTCCAGGGGAAAAAAAAGTCAATAAACATCTAAGTGAAACAAGTCTCGCTCAGTAAAATCTGTTTATTGAAAAGCCAGCTCCAGCTCAACTATTGCTCCCTCTAACAATGTTAATTTAATGAGTAACTCTTCCAAATGAGCATTCTCTGTGGAGACAGCTGTAGCGTATGGAGCACAAGTTGTTTGGATACAAAGCCTCGGGAGCAGGGCTTTGAACCCCTCCTCTAAGACAGCTGCCACGGCTAAAGGCTAAAGCTAAGAAATTTGTGACCCACGCAGAGCTTTGCTGTAGAGCTTGGACCACTGGTACCAGTGGACTAAGATCCGCTGCAACTTCATTCCACGTTTTTTTACACGTCTGTCTGTTCAGAACTATGATCAAAAAGAAATGTAATTTCCCCTCACAGCCCTGATTCAAGGCAGCTGACTGCCTGCTGTAGGATACAGCAACTCAGACCTCAGGCAAAGCAAAAGCACATGGACAGCACCGACCTCCTCCTGGGCGCTAAATCCTTCTTTCCAATAGATCAGGTTGCAGCACCGGTTGCACTGCGTTCAGGAATTAGATACCACCACAACACGGACACAGAATGGCTGTAATCTCAAGAAGAAAAGGCTTGGACTGCGTATGGTTTCTATTTGAGACTATAAGCATGATTTATCAGTGGAAAGAATACACTTAATGACTACCGTTGCGAAATTCATTGGATTATACACAAATTAAGTATAATCTCTTCCAACATGTCCTGATATTATGTATTGACACATAACTCTACTTCCTTCATATTTTCAGTTATAATTTAGTGAACACCATTAACCACACATTTGCTTAATTTGCAATCTAGGAAAAATACTGTTCTTTCTGATAACTAATCTCAATAAAGCTCTTTCTTTCCTGCAAATGCCTAATTTTAAAGTACAGCACTGCTAGAAAAATTAACTTAAGACAGGCTGCCTGCTCATTGTACTTAACAGACTCAGAGCTGAAAGGATAAACATTTTTACTAGTAGTTAGCCTGTTAGGATTGATTACTGTTTAGATGATTAAATATTTGTAGCAAGAAAAAAAAAGTAGTAGTAAATGTATCATTTTGATCTTAATCATTTTTACTGCAGGTGTCCAAGACAAGATCAACATTCTGTTTTACAGACAGAGTAAGAAACGTGACAGGGCAATGACTTGCTAAAAGTGACTGTACAGGTAAGGGACAGAACAGGGTACAGAAGCAAAGTCTCCCAAGACTGTGACAAGTAACCAAAGCACCAGCTCTCAGCGATTCCCATTCAACGCTTGAAGGTTCATACACCTGAGCTTCAGAAACTACACAAGCACACCTTATCCTACAACCCGGGTGTGGATAGATGCTCCCAAGAGACAACTTACAAAACGAATCCAAATGGAAAGTTTTCTTTCTTGTTTAAATCTTCCTTTATGAAACTTAAAAAAAACAGTGCTGGAAAAATAACAGCAGTAGTAGTACGAGCCCTAGTAATAATAGGAATAACAACAATAATGATAATCGTAATAATGAAAGGATCAAACTCTGTGGCCTGGCTCTGGGTCTCTTGCACACCAGCATGCTGCCAGACCTCCCTGGAGAAGGTTACTCACCAGGTGCCCAGCTCTAACAGCAGTCCCAAGCATCACCGGCATTTTGGGCCGGGCAGAGGGAGGTAACTTCAGCCGGTCGCACTCCAGCAATTCCCAGCTGCCGCGCAGTCCCCGGGGAGCGCAGCAAGCTGGTGTGGAGTAGACTGGCAGATTGGCTCAGGCGGGGAAAGTCATAAACAGCTCTTTGATAGCGTGTTCCCCCTCCCCACTGCGCCAAGCAAATGCCAGCAGAGGAGACGATCCTGCAAAGGGAGAGATGCTGGGCATTTTTCTTTGTAGGAGGTAGATTTCCAAAGAGGTACCCAGAGACTCTTCAACAGCCCACTGACAGTTTGTGAACACAAAGATCTAGCTTTTCAGGGTTACGCTTCATCTCCCTCCTGCTCCCCCTCCTGTGCAAGCAGCAGCAGCTTTCACAGGGCAGGACTCCATAGGAGCTGGAAGCTAATTACCAGATGTCTTGTAAATCTTTCCAATCTGCACAACTTCATCCAGTTTGCAATGCTTAACATCAGCTCTTTTGGAACCTTTTCATCCTTATTTTTGTGTAACAAATTTTCAACGAGCCAGGAGTTCTTTGTTCTCTCCTAATAAAACAACCTAAAATGTTAACAGTTCAGCATGAAACTAATGAACTAAATGCACTTTTCTGGCTATCTGAGCAGAAGTACAGGCATTTCCAGATTTATGTGAAAATTTATTAATTCTGGAAAAAGTGCTTTGGGCTGTTTCTTTAAAATAACTTTAGAACTACAAAAATGAATGCAAATAACAGTTGTAAATTATTTATGTGTTTTGCCAAACATACTGCCACGCAAATGCTGTGCTTCTTGAGGACAATTTAAATGAAAATCTTAAAGGAGGCTGAAAAAGAGACGTGGACCAAGTCAGTCGGATGCAACTGTTCTGTCCACAAAATTTTGCTCTGAATAAGTGCTAGCGGCAACGCAGTGATAATCTGCAGAGCGTTGTGTATTTTCAAGTCTACAATTTACATGAATGGAAATGATTTTCAATTGCCTCCTCTTGAGGGATACAGTGAAAAAGATGAAGAGTGAAGAAGAGTTAGTCAGTTGAGTATTTCTGCTCCTGTAGTACTGCTGACACAGGAGCCTGTCAGTTCTCCCTAACCTATTTCAGTGGGATCCATACCAAGTAATCGTATGGATTTAGTATGAAGCAGGAATATAGACCCCCACTCACATGAATCCTCCAGCTGGCAGAGTTGGGACGGGTTTGAACCACCACAAAAGGCAGCTGGTAACATCTCCATAGGTGCAGATGATTGCAAAGTGAATGCCTGACCATGCTCTGACTGTGCTATGGGAGGAAAGAGGACTCTGAACTACCCAGGAAACGTGTCCTATACCCAGGGCCAAGAGGAATGGGTGACATACAGCTCTTTGCTAGCTGTATAGCGCGAGTGTCCTGTTTAACATCAAAGTTGCTTTATTTAAACCTCTTTGGCCAAAAGAAACAAAGCAAGAACTTCCACCTCGGGCGAAACACTCAGGCTGCTGGATGCCACCTGCTCTGGAAAGACTCTGTCGTGACTAAAACTGGAAGCAGTACCTTTGCTTTTATTTTGTACAAATTCTACCCTGTCAATGCTGGTGATTACCTGGTGTAAAAATAAATAACCTTTTTCAGTACTCAGTATTAAATGTATTTAGATGCATGCATCTTGGATAATAAGCCTAAAATACACTACTTCTTGGCAGTTGAAGATCATGTGCTGCAAGTAGCATCTTTCCTCCCTCCAAAATACTAATTTAAGTACCTAAGATATTGTTGTCAGCAGATTATTTGCACAAAAGCATTCAGCAAACATCAAGTTTATAGGAACGGCCACTACAGAAGGAGCAGCTATGCCCCAAAACAAGTGACACTTAAATCACAATCTTCATTTGATCTGCTGTTGCAAGCAAACACTAGTATTAACTACAAAACCTCTGTTGCTAAAAAGAAAAGTGGCAAACACAGAATTAGTAGCTTTGCTCACACCTGGACAACTATCCAGGAGGATTATGGTTACATGAAGCTCCCATTTTGGCAGGTGCAGAATGACATGACCCCTCCATCGCCGGTACGGCCACTGTTCCCAAGCATCAACATTCAGTGAGAGAGACTGGACTCTTCTACGACGTTACATCCCTTGTGCCTTCGGAAGAAAGGAAGCAAGAGGCCTCACTCATTCAGAAGAATTCAGGACAACAGGGTAGAATAGTTGCCCCCATTTACAGAAGTGCAACTGCAGTACCTGAAAGACAGTGCCGCTCCTGAGCTACATGACCGTGATGAACTTGAGGCCAATGTGGGTATACCATATGGGAGCCAAAAGCATAATGCTAAAGCAGCAACAGTGTTTTTTTCCAATCAGACTAAAAGCAATAAACTGTTTAAAATATGTTCTAGGAAGGGAAGTACTACAAAATCTGGTACTATTCTCCTGCTGAGAGCTGATCCTGAAGTGATGACACCAGTAATTTCTATCTGACTTTTTCCATATGCTTTTCTTGCATTCAATGGGAAGTCACTCTCGTCAGCTCTAAGGAGCCCATCCTAACTTTCTGCGTATTAAAGATAAAAAAAGATTTACACTGTTTTCCTCCAGGGCACTTGGCTCCCCACACTATCCTGAATGCCTTAAACACTTATGAATGCTTCTTTTCTTTAAATGTTAACAAATTTCAGTCATTATTACAGCAATTTTACGAGCGTGGCTTTGTGAAAAGATAAACATCTCCTAACATGCTCTGAAACAGTCAATCTACAACACTTTCATGCGCCTCTCAAACACTTCAGAGCAGGCACCTCCCTTTAAAGATCTGCCCTGGAGAGACCTCCAGTACCCGGCACGACCTCATTAACCACTGACTCATCTAAGCCATGGAAGAAGCAGCAGTCCGCCTTTAATACAAGGCACTAAACCATGAAAGGTATAAAGACAGTGATTAGCAATACGAAGTGGAGCATATCATGATTATATATTCTTGACGATGCTTCTTAGCTTTCTTCTTTCCATTTTTAAAGCTTTATATATACTCTGCAGATTGGCATTTCTGTGCTTCTCGGATCAACTAAGTGGCTATGCCAAGCCTTCCTACAAACAAGAATTACATTAGTCACTTAAACATCAACTGCCTACACAGTCATAAACTAATCCACTCAGTTCAATTATATTGCAGTTACAAATCCTGACCAGACCTGCAGTCCGATGCGGGGGGGAACTTTGTGGAGCACAGAAAAGGGTGAACTCGCTGGGCTCTGGGGAGCAGATGCCATTGGGACGCACCCCAGAAACCTGAGCATCCTCCCCAGAGAGCAGGTAAGGAGCAGAGAGGAGCCATCTCTCAAATACCTGGGCCTTGAAAATCTCTAATACTCTGAAGGTCAAGCTCCACCTCGCATCCACCTAAAAGCCAGGAGGCAATTTTGTTGGCACTCCCAACAAAGTGCTGCCTAACAAACAGGCGCAGGCTGGATTTTAGCTTCTGAACAGTCTCTAAGCACAGCTCCAAGCAGTGTGTCACGGAGTCAAGGCACAAGGTGAAGCAGGTACGGATAAGGGCCGCATTCAAAACAACACAGTACACTCAACATGCCAAGCGCAAATAAACTAAACATAGCTGTCTATTTGGCATCAGAAAGCATCCATCAGAAAAATAAATCCCAACTTTCAAACACTGACTCCCCCCCACCTTTAACTATTCATTGTTTGATTAATTTTGACAAGTTAGGTCCACAAAACTAAGGTACTACTTCTGCAGACTGTACGTTACCAGCATCCTCACAGTTCATATTTTCAAGCTCTTCTACACCTTCCCACTCCATTCACATCCTTCTCAATCTCCCTTCAGAAATGCAAGGAACGTACATGTCTTCGGCTAAAATCTCAGCCAGCAGAGACTGACCGCGGTTCTCCTGGAACGTGCCTACATTTTGTCTACCTCTCTCCCTCCATCTGGCTCAACCGAACGCCTCCCATCCAGTCTCAAAGAGATCTTCTTCCTCTTCCCCTGAATATGCCCCTAGTACTCCTTCAAACTGTTACTCTTCTTACAGTGAAGACAATCTTCATCTCATGAAGACAAAATTCCTTTTCCTTGACAATCTAACAGACTCAAAGAAGAAATATTAATTATAAACAGCATAGTTATCTGCTTCATATCTATTGAAAATACTCATCAGATAGACAGACAGCAATACCTAAGTATCTTTCACCATCGCCGATTCTGACACAGACTGAATTATTCACCTCAGACTCATATTCAAACTGGAGAAGTTTTGTTTATAGAACTTTTCTTGTGAGCATGCCTGAGATAAAGACAGAAACTATTGAAAGCTAGAGTATTTTTTCTTCCTGGATTTCTAGTCAAACGAATGCAATGATCCTCTTTGTGCATGGTAAAATACTTCTTAATTGGTTTATGTCTGTTGCATAATAATATAGAAATAATCTATCATGTTTTTGCTATAAACTAAGTCTAAAGAGGATGATACACTGCCTCTAGCTGTTTGCATGTTAATCTCAACTATACTGATGCAAATCTGCTGTAGTTACCTGAAATACTTTGATCTGTTAACAGTGCTTATATTTCTACTGTCAACATTTATTTATCCTTACAAATCTTTCTTTTTAATTTAGAAATATTTCAATAGTGAAGAATAGAAACAGAAAAGGAAAATGACAAGGAAATATTAAAGAACAACGATTAAATATTCATAAACCAGGAAATGCTAAATTTGGAATTACACAATTCTAAAATTTAATTCTAAACTCTCTTACAACTTCCTGAAGTTCCCTTTAACTACCTGACTATACACTCTATTTTAAATAATTTTTCACAACTTTAGAGACACCACCTTTTAGTAAGACAAATATTTTGTATCTATAACCTCTAGAGCAAATTGTCTATAGCCAGCGTCCTGCCAGTCAAAATACCAAAATACCAGAGAACACCTATGGCTCGTACCCTAAGCCAAGTTCACTGCTAATGGATCCCCTGAAACAGCTACAAGAAAGACAGTTCCACTGTGTTGTGGTTTAATCCTGATCGGCAACCAAGCACCACACAGCNAGTGAGTTATATGTTATGTGATTAGTAACCTTGATAGGAAAGAAAGAGTCTTGGAGAATAGCGGGTTTTTTTCTAGAAAAGACATCAAACTAATGTCAGCACTGTAACATAAGAATGATGCAAATATAAAAGAAAATATTACATAATGTATTGTGTGTATGAAAACACAGGCAAAAATGGCACCACCAATTTGAGAAACAAACAGTAATGTAAAGGGACAGTATAGGACAGTTGTACGTACAATTTTAGAGATATGGCAAGAAGTCGCCTTAACAGAAAAAATGTATATGTATAAACATTCAGATTTGCAATTGATTTACACTTGGGCACTTGTAGCAGCAGCAGCAGCTGCATTCCTTCTGAGCTTAGCACTCTGAATCTTCATTTTTCTAAGAAAGCTGAAAAATGGTAAGGCATAAAAAGCCCTCTGACTTCTCAGTAAATTCCCAGCCAAACAGCCTAGGAGTTTGCTTGCTTGCTTTTATATTGACATTTTATACACTTGTCAAGCACAAGACTGTTTGCCTGCCTCTGCCTTTCTTTCAGCTACATGACACTGCTGTTACTTTTCTGCAACTTATAGCTAAATCAGAGCTTGAAACAATACATGTCAATACTCAAATATCCACAAAAAAGACACAGGATTGAATAATTTATTCTGCAGACCCCCAAGAGTAAGAATGACTTTCATCTGTAAAGAAATCATCTCAACTTCCCTCTATTTCAATACATAAAAATGTCCTTCTTTTTTTTTTAATTTGTAACACATAAAACCCAGAAACTTTCTTTGGATTTAGTTTTCTCAAACACTTTATTTTTACTTTAGCTGAGGACCCAGATTCAAAATATATCTGTATTACAGAAGATGACAAAAAACGATGCCAGCAGCGGCACGTCTAACCCTAAACCAGTTCTCCCTGACGGACAAAGAAAGTTCATCAGCCTGAGGCTGGATATCCCAGTCTCGCAGCACAGAAACACCCACAGAAGACACATTGGTGAAAGCACCCAAAACCCAGTTAAAACCTACAAAAATGTTCTCGGGGATTTCTGCACAGTTACCGAATCATGACTGAATCCTTCGGGAACGATCAGGCTCCAGCAGTAGAAACAAGCAACTAGTAAGAAGCAAGAGCAGCAGAAAAACTCCACCAGGGTGTGGTGCACATTAATACTGCCAAATATTAAAGTTGCTTTTCCCAAAACTCACCTCAGTGCCACCACGCTGCTCTGCTCTGGGAATATATGCCACACCAGAGGCTGAGGGAGACACGAGCTGGTCTTGCCTGTGGCCACTCCATGAATGAAGTCTGGAAATAAGCCAGCTCGCATCTTGAGTGCACATCAATCCACTTCCCCGCCTGGCGTAAGACAGGTAATGCTGAGAAGAAGTTAAAGCTATCTATATGGTGTTCACTTATTCAGGCCTCTGCCAGTTGGACAGTACCTGGGCTGTGCTCTACTCCATAACTGAGAGTTTTCTAAGTCAAACACCACCTCCAGACTCCAGCAGATCCCATGGGTGTTGTAAGAACAAAAACCCAACGACAACGAATGAGAAAGACCCAATCCCCAAAAACTAAACCCCCAAAATCTATATGGTTGGATTTTTAATCACACTTTCCTCAGAAACACCAAAAATAAACTCTGCCGAGGTAGGGAATAATTTGCTTATCTGATGAAGTAAACCAGACTATGTCAGCAGACTCACTGCATCCCAATGAATTGGTAACCAAATGAAGGTGCTCATACGGGCTTTTAAAGAAAGATAAATCTGGCTGGAAATGGGTTGATACTGTTCCTCAGCCCTGGGGGCCTGACCCTGTATATCCTGCACCAAAAGGATGGAGAAGGTGCCCTATACTAGACCCATTACTGGTCTTAGATGGGAATACCTGTTGGAGGAGAGTTTACCAATGTCTTTGTTCTGGCAGAAGTACCATGCACACAGTAACAGGCGATACCAAGTCTGAAATTTGACTCCAATGCAACATTCAACTTCTTTTCTGCATGCTGATGCAAAGTTAACTTTTGAAGCCTAATTATGATCATTGAAATTTCAATAAACTCACTCCACTGTTGAACAACAAACTGAAATATGTTATCAGGCAGGGATTTGTTCAGAGCCGCCAAGGATACACTTGGCACGTCCCACTCCTCTGTTCGTTTCAGTAGGGCTGTTCCAGAACAAACACATATTCAGAAAAATTTAAATAGTCTGGAGCAGCTGGATGCAATCTTGATTCTTACTTAGAACAGCAGCATTCAAAAGCATGTCCAAAAATGAACCAAAAGCTGCATGCTCAGGTCCAAACTTGGAGAGGGAATTTATATGACTGCTGAGGAGCTGTCAGCGGTGGGTCTGTGGGAACTGATGGAGAGGCGTGGAGAGGAGAGGACCACTTTTCCAGTGGTTATGGCAAGTCAGACAGCAGCTCAGTTTTAGTATATGGGAAATGTTACAAATCTCAGCAGCAAAGGGTCAACTAAGAGAGGCCTTAAAATGATAAATGAGATCGGCATAATACACAGTATTACCTTCTGTTCCTAAAGAGATTGAGTTTATGTTGGCTGGAATAATTTTAGAAACATCCTATGCAGAACATATTACAGGAGGATTTTCTCTTCTCCCCTTCCCTGAAGATTTACCAGAGACCTTGACTAGCTCTCAGGAAACCAGGGGGGATCTAGTGGGAAGAGTTGGTTTCTCACAGCTAGCCACTGCCTTTCTCAGTCTGATGAGCAGGTTTAGCTCTTGAGCTGTTAATGGCTTTTATTGCAAATCCAAGAATCATGCAACAGGGCAAGAGAAAGGGAGGCAGCGAAGACCAGCGAAGACCCAAAACTCAGGACATTTTTCTCCTTAAATGCTTTCTGGATAGATGCTCGCCCCAGATTTAACTGAGGAGGTAGAAAAGATTTCAGCAAAGCTATTTTAATCTGTAGCTTTTCACATGATATATGCAAGGTATATACTGGTTAGTAAATTTAGTTGGTGTAAGAACTATTTTGCTGGCATTAGTTATGCAGAGCATCATTAAAATGAACAAGCGTACTCAATCCCTTTGACCAAACTCTGTTCTCAGTTAGTCTTATCTGAAGCTTGACTAATGTCACTCAAGTTAATGGAGTTGCTTTATACCAACACAGTATTATATTTTAGACACTAAGAAAAGCTAGTAAGAATTAATTTTCTTAATTCAAAATTGATAAAAAGACAGCAACGGGTACCTTTATCTATAAATGTACAGTAGAATAAAGAATACTTTAATGTATAGCTAATGAATTAACTTTAATAATTAACATTTAACAATTAACAACAATTAACATTAATAATGTATAGCTAATGAATTAGTATAGCTAATGAATTAATAAACAGCGTACAAAGAGGCAATGAAACTGAAAATGAAACAGACATCCAGTGCTTTAGGTAAAAATTGATTTATAATTTCTTCAGATTTAATACTTATTTTACAGAAAAATCTCTCTCTCAGAACCCCTACAGTCTCTCCAAATAAGATTCAAAATCTCTTAGAATAAGACACAATTTCTTAGCATAAGATAGAAAATCTCTTTAGGTTAATTCACCATTCTTGTCAGCAAAGGCAAAAACCACCATCTTCTTATTTGGGTTTTTTGGTAAACAGATTAGATCCACCGAAGCAGCTACTGCTACATACGCATGTGACAACCACTGGCATATTGCTCTAGCAGTGCTCAAGCACACATTTCTCTACCAGTTAAACAATCATTCCCGAAATAAACACATCTTTTCTGTTACCACAAGCTATAAAGCAGTTCAAAAGCCCTGAAATGATCTTTTCATTAGTTTGAGATGCTTAAGCATCCCCAGTACTGAAACATCCCATATAAGCCTTATGAGATGGGAAGAGTATAAATCCTGCTCTCCCATTCCCTTAATGAGAATGCCTAATAAAAATGTAAATTAATTCTCTTGGCTGCCACTATCCTGTCTACTGAATGAAATCTTCCTTTTCACCCTCATATATTTATATAACTTTAAAGCTACAAGATCAGCACGGCTGTTTGAGACTACTCATCCAATGCCACAAGCTGGCACTAGTTTCTTAACTTCCCTCCTTTCTTTTTTTTTTTGTTTTTTTGCCTTGTCTGAGACCAGACAGGATCACCCGCCCTGTTGGCAAATCCATCCTCTTCAAGTCAATACTGTAATAGCCTCACCAACGTCCATCCTCTGTCAACAAAGCAATCACAAACCCCTTAGCTTGCAGCATTTCCTTGTTGAAGCTATACTTTAGTAAATTTGAATTATCCATTTGGTTATAAACATTTATGTGCTTTTAAACTCAGATACATATTAAATATGCTTAAACGGTGCTTTCCTTTCTCTCTCTAAATGCCTCCTTGTCCTCCTAACTCAAACACACACAGACGGTGCTTCTCCCACAGCATTTGTCACTGTTATTAGCTGGGTGGACACTTCTGTCTCCTGTTCTGCTTACATGGAGGTCCTTGCTCAGCCCTTTCACTGCATCCCCTGGGTCTCTCCAGGGAAGCGAGAGTTTCAGGCAGGCAACAATCTGACTGTCCAGCAGCAAAAGGAAGAGAACGGAGATTTCAGCTCATTTTCATGCCTGACCTGGAAGCCAGCCAAGAACACCAGCACTACCTCTAGACATTTTGAAAAGCTATAAAAGAAAAAATAATCCTGAAGCCTCCAGCTAGAAGACAAGGGTTATACGAGAGATCCTAGAAACGCTGGGATGACGCAGAAAAGCGAGTTGCCTGGAGAATGGGTCAGGAAACGAGTTGAAGCACAGGCCATTCTCAGACACTGCCAGGAATGGCAGCTAACCGCAGAGCAGAGCCATGCCGCCTGCACCAGCCTGCTTTTACCACCGCTCAGCCAAAAGCAGGATTGCAAGACGCATTTCGAGGCAAAGAGGTACCACGGTGGAAGCTGCCAGAAAGAACGTGTAGAAGATGAGACTGTTGGAGAGGTAGGCCGCCTTTCACCTTACAAAGCTGGAAGTGAAAGCATGTTTCTTTGGTCCTGATGAGCCACTGAAATAGCTGTCAAGCCTACTGCTAAGGAAGCATTTCTCCAAGCTCGCTCCTGAAGGCACACATCTTGCCAGGGACCAAACAGGGAGAAGGCTGCAAATCTGCTCTTCCCTTCTGCAGTAGACTGCTGCTCTCATAGCATCGTTAGCAGGTGAAAAGAAGCACTTGTGCCCCAGCTAGCCCAAGGTACTCCCAGGAGATACAGCTGGACAAACTGGTCTTTTAGGTGTGCTTCTCCACACTCTTGTTGGGTGTCGTCCCTCCTACTGCCCCGTGTTTGCCAAATCACAGCTTTGGAATGGACTGGCAGGCACCCAAGCTTGTTCCTGGCTCTCCCAGGTAACACTCACTGCCAAGGAGATGTACTTTCCCTGGAAACAGCAATCCTCCCCCTCCTTGTCTCACATCCAACAGGGTGAGAGAGTCTCCCTGGCCAGAGAGCAGGCTTCCAGGTAGAGAAGGCACTCAGGAGCAGAGCACCCGTGAACCATCAGGAGAAAGCAGGAACTGAATACCACTACTCATTTGTAAGTTTGTACAACAGGAATTAGACCGCTTAGGAGATAGCCTCCAGCTCATTTGTTTATTATAAGGTGCCTAATGCATAATTAGGCAGGGGCCCCTGCCCTTCAAAGTCCCTCTTCTTTCAGCCTGTGCTCTAACCTTTTGATGAAAAACAGACAGAAGAAAGGAATCGAGTGTGTTTAGTACATGTAATATAAGCAGGTCTGGTGGCATGCTGATACTTCCCAGTCTCCAAGGAGAGGATAACAGCTGTCTTGCTGCTTCAAACTCCTGCTCCCGAGTTGATTCACGCAATGTCTGAAAAAAAATAGAGCTACGCCACAATGCCGCCGAGCTGGGGGACAGGCAGAGAAGAGCCTCTCGCACAAGCCTCATTACGCAGCCCTACACACAGAACATCCCACACCAACTACTCTGTCTCCACACAAATCATGAGTGTTTCCTCCCAGCAAGCTCCAGCTGAACCTTCTGTTTTTTCTAATGCTTTGCTTTTATGGAAAGAAAAGAAGGAAAAAAAAAAAAAAACACACCACCTTTTTACTTCACTATTGCTGTTTTCCTGGAGCACTAGAAAATACAAGGCAAGGGAAGAGCTTCTCCTGAGAAACGCTCTTCCAGTCTTCCCGCCTCAGGCTGCTCCTGTTGTCTTCTCCACAGAAGTGCAGGACACGGAGGGGGTCTCTTTCAGGGGCACCGTCCGTCTTGCCTCGGTTGCGTTCATCTCTGGTGTGTGAGTACAGCTCCTCGCAGGATGCAGTGACGTTTCTGTTTCATGCAGCCTTCGAGATGAAGTTAGGCCAGCTGGTTTTTCCTTACAGTATTCATCCTCTGTGGAGCTCTGCCTTTTAGCAGTCTCTGCAGTGTGTATTGTCAGGTCTGGCAGCTCACCTGCACTTCGCGCTCTTTGCCATCCTCCCAGCAGCATGGGAAGGGGAGCTTGCTGCCGCCGCCTCAGCCCTGCTCTGCGTTTCCTAATGCTGGCAGCCACACACCCCAGTTCACATGGAAAGCAGCTCCCAGAGGAGACACCAAATAGAGACAGACCCTCTGGCAGCTGCCCGCAAGCCTGGTCTACACTTTTTAAATACACACATGACTCCACGCAAGAGCTCGCTGATGCTACAGTGCCGCTCACCACAGCCCTGCCCGCACAAAGGCTGAGGCCTTTCTCTGCTCCCAGCTTCGGGCACTTAATGCAACTTTCTTCCACGTTCCCAGAACAGACCCAACAAATGTCATCCAAGCTGTTTTAATCTGAAACAACAGAAGTGGGATGAAATCACCTGCAATCTCATAAAGGTGTGTTTCAGGAGCTGAAGGCAAGCCGAATTTTATTTATTTTTTTTTTAATTGCAACTGATTCAAAGCAAACAGATAAATTCACATGCCTGGCACTGAGGTAAGACATGAGATCTGCTTTAGATGATCTGCAATGCTGACATTACACTGGGCAGCTCAGCTCTGCGCAGAGAAGACAACTTCTGCAGTGATGGCAGCCACTTGTAACACAGATCCTCAAACGTGCTTCTCATAACCACTAAAAATTACATTTGCTTCTGTTTAGCATTTTTCCCACCCTCCTGGAAAAGCCATGGTTAAACAGTTGGGTTTTTTTCCAAAAAGTAGTGAATTAAAATAAACACACAAAGGTTCTTTTGAAAATGAGAACTTGATCCCCATTCCAGCAATCACACAACTGCTAGAGGAATAGTGCTGTTCAGCACCCAGGCCAGGCATCTTCAGCCAGGCAGACAGACACACAGAGCACTGGCAGCTGGGCAGACACCTCCGGACGCTGCCCATTCCTGCCTGCTGCCTGAAAGGGACCAATCTTCTGGGATGAAGCACCCTAAGGCTCATCTCCTCCCGTCACCAAGGATATCCAGACATCGCCTATTCATACAGGAGCTGCCAAGGAAGTGAAGAGAAGGATCTGCAGCAGCAGTTGCTAGGGGTTATAAGCTGCTCTTGCGACAGAAGAGGACAGCTCAGAAAGACACTGACTCCAGATCTGACTTTTTATTCCACCACCCACCCAGATTACAGCCCAAAGCCTCTGAAAGGTACTGCTCCCCCTATGTGGGTCATTGCCCATTTATGTGCACTGCTAACAAATTCAACAGCTGCAAATCAGGCAGAGGGGTTCTGAGATCTATGGCTGCTTCATCTGGCTTACACCTGCATTTCTGGTATACGTGCAAAGTGCATCCAGATCACGCTTTCTTCACTGCAGGCAGGGACCTGAAATTGCCTGCATCGTGTGGAAAAATGTATTTAATTGACTTCTACCGAAGAAGCATCCCTTGTAAGATACTCTGAAAGGGGTAAGTGCTACCTCCCTATGCGGGGTAACAGCCTAAGCTCTATTTCCTAATTATGTCTGACCTGGAGGTCATCAAGATAAGCCATCCAGCCCTCTTTTTTCAACCAAGCAGGAGAACCATTAGCTATAGCGGGTAAACTCTTCAGAGCAAAAAACGTCCTTCTGAACGTGTTTGTGTTAGGATTAGCACAACAGGGTCCCCTGAGAAGCATCCCAAGTAAAAAAAAACAAAACCAAAGGAGGTATTTGCAGTGTTGAGGAGGCCTGTACAGACAGTGCAAATGAACAAGAGCCCATGTTACCTTTAACCCTCTTACTTACTGGGTAGCCCACCCTTCTCCCACATGTGAGCCCAGAGACACTCCTGTCCTGAGCATTACGCCCTTCAGCACTTACTGATGACAAAAGAAGGTGCAGTTTACACTTACTTTTACAGCTCCATTAAAAGGTGACCTGCAAACAAAAAAAAAATCAAGCACATTTAGTATTATGTGCTGAATGCCCCCAAATAAACAGGATTAGATGAGCATTCAGCCCTCATGTAAAAATCAGGCAAAAAAACTGGCACTGAATGTGTATTTTGATTTTACGCTCATGAAACAGAGTCCGTCCTAAAAGCAATGTATTGAGCAGTTCCTGACAACTACTGGCTTCACATTTCTGCCTCTCGCTGCTTGTAGACAGCATACTGGGATGGAGGTGTGGCAGAAATATTATTCCTTTGAATGGCATATTCCTGAAACCACCACAAAAGCTGACAAAGGTGAGGGGACAGCCGGCAGGTCCCACTTCACCTGCTTTCTCTCTCCTCACCCTGCTCAGGCACCAAACGCTATGCTTTTCAAATGTAC
Organism: Scopus umbretta; assembly: GCA_013400535.1. Classification (NCBI taxonomy): domain Eukaryota; kingdom Metazoa; phylum Chordata; class Aves; order Pelecaniformes; family Scopidae; genus Scopus; species Scopus umbretta. Next base: position 38,396 of record VZTL01047510.1, read on the forward strand.
TGACCTGACACTGGGCTAAACCCCATTTGGAGCTACTGGTGGATCAGACATCTTTGAAGATGAGGCTTTGAGATCTGCTAAAACTATTAGCAGTGCATTGCACAGCTACAGGTAGAGCTTTCTCCTGTAAACTATTGATCACAATCGCTATTTCTGACTTGTGATCACCACACCGCTTTTCCTCTCTTGCTTCTGTGTTTGGCCCTGCGTAACTGACTCCCCTCCCTCGGACCCAGCTCAGGAAAATGTTTCTGCATGTGTTTAAAACCCACCAACTTCAACAGGACATAAGTACATGCTTTAGTACTTTACTGACTGGGATGCTTAAATGAACGTAGACCTCTCCCACCAGTGCTTTTGTACCAAAATTTGTACTTTTATTATCAATTACCCTGTATAAAGTGATGAAAAATTAGCCCATAAGTGATTTGATTACTTCATAGCTACTTCCAATTCATTCCAACTTAAAAACACATGGACACTTGAAAGAAGATTAAGGGTTTTTCTGTAATGGTATTCTTATACCGCTCCCCTGGCACACAAGAAGAGGCTGTTAAGCATCGTGCTGCAGTTTTCAGACCACCTTGCTCTCCCCCCGATTCTTATTTGCCATTTCTCTAAAGCGAGGCTTCACAAAAAGCTACATTAACCTACAAAAATACACTGCAGTGGTGTTCAGAAAGTTGTTCAAATAAGGTCTAGCACCTAGCTGCAAATCTCTTAAGTAAACAGTAGCTTTGGTAACCTACTGTTATCAAAATACATTCTGCTACATGCTTACTGTTTGTTGGTTTCTTTAATTTGGCTTTTTTATTTCCCATTCTTTTGCAAAATCTGTTATTGCTTTATAGGTGTCCAAGCTGTTAATGTAAATCAGAAACATTATTCTACAACTAAAACTCTACTATACAAACCTCAGAAATACTCTTTTGCAAATACAGGTGTTAGGGCAACGAGAGGTGTGCACATCTCTACATGTAAATGTAGAATTTCAGGCAAATTGATTGACATTAACAAGAACCATTATTTAAACTAAGAAACCAAACAAGCATGTTATATCAATTCCTGCCAACAACAGTTCTTTAGGTTTTAGTAGACTGATAAAGACATCTGCAATGGATTAAGAAATAATTTTAAAATAACTATAATTTTAAGCAGGAGATCTTTTAAATTAGAAGTGCTGGTGAACCAAGAAAAGGGAGTGGGTTATGCCAAATTTGCCCTTACATTTGAGAAGAGGCATATGATGGACTTGAACTGAAAGCATGGGACAAAAGCTGCTTGGGTTCATCATTTCTCCTTGCCATCCTCCCTGAATAAACCCACCCACCTGATGTCTTTCTGCTTTCAGCTAAATACACTGCTGACACGAAAGGCAGGTTTCCTCTTGCTTTGCCTGGGACAAAGCACTCCAGAGAACAGAACACGGTCATGCCCCATGTGCAGGCACAGTGGTGTCATGCCAGTGCTGCAGCCAGGAGCATGACTGACCACTAAAAAACCAGAGGAAACCAGCCAGCAAAAAAAATGCATGGTGTCTAAACCACAAAATAAACAGCAGAAGAAAAACCCTAAACAACACTTTTGTTGATTTCACATTGCCTGTAACAAGAGTGGACACCATATTTCAGAAAAATATGCCAACCCAGGAACCTTCCATAAAGTAACTCTGGCATGGCTTTCTGTTGTTGTGTGTCTGATCTAGCATCCTCCAAGCAGTCCTTCTGCGTACCATTAAAAGAGGCTAACTGTGTATAGAGAGAACCATGCATGAAACAGTGGCATGGGGGCTGGCTGAGCCTCAGTCCCTCAGCAAGTGACTTCAAGAAGTTTTCAAGCAAGCCAAGGAAGACAGCAGAACCACAGTAGAAACTACAGCAGACTGCTTGCCTAAAAGCGATACATGCAGAGGTAACACTTAAATGAGACGCCCTCTCTTGAACAATCAGAAGTATGATTCAAGAGGAAAAAAACCCCTAAGACGTACACACTGAAAGATTTAAATATTTTTAATTACTCTATCGATTTACATTAATTTCAGCAATTTTCAAACAAACGCTCAACTGTTAGACTATTAGGCAACGCCATCTAGTGATGCTAGTTGAAAAAAATCACTCTACATCCTTTATTAAAAAGGTTCACTCTTGCAAAATCCTTGTTAGTAGAACTACAGTTTCAGGAGGTGCAAAATTTTCAGTATCTATGAGCATTTTCAAACCTACAATGTTAATTTAGCAAAAAGGTATGAACCACTTTATCTATCCTCAAGTAATTCACAGAACTGACAACACAGAAAGCAGGTTGGGTTAATCACATCAGAATTTAAACATGCATACCATGTAGTCTTGAAATGATACAGGGATATGGTGCAAAGCCCAATAAATTACCTTCTAGGTTTGGGAATAGCTACAGAGAGTATTTGTGTAATAAAATAATTCACCCAATTTTTGAAGATTTCTGCTGGTGCATGTAAAATACCTGCTTGAAAAATTTTACCCCAGCCTTACAATCTCAAGGGAAAAGAAACCCTGTGCAGGTTTAAACTCTCTTCTTTGAGAGGTGGAACCACTCACTCAGTCATCTGCTGGCGATAGCTGCTAGCTGTAATTAGCTTCTGGTGGAAATTGCCAGCAGACGCAACTAGAAGTTTAAATCAATTGGCTCTGCTTCCTCCTTACAAGAAAATTGGCGTTTCAGGGCTGCATTCCAGCGTGATGGATCTAAGAAACCAAAGCCAATTTGACAAGAAAGGGAAGTGTCGCTTTTCATGGCCTGCTTTAACCCTGAACACGCTGCATGCATGTTCCTGGAGGATGTCTCATTTTTTCATTTTTTTGAATCCCCCAAGAAAGTAACTACAAATATACAACAAATATTCCTCTGAAAAAGCCAGTGTTCAGCCCCAATTATTTTCATTTCACAGCTGTGAAGATGGGAGAGGGAGGGACAAGATGCGAAAAGTCAGAAACTGAGAATAAAGGCAGCACGTGTAACGGGACTTGCGAGAGGAAGCAGAGCCGGGCGCGTGGAAGCCAAGCAAAACCCTCCAGCCCCAGCGCTGCAGCTGGTTCACACCTACCCCAAATGCCATGGGCTCACGACAGTTCTGCATTTCGGCTGCACCATATTGCACCTTTCAACAGGACCACAGCAACTGCTGCACAGGTACCTGCTCTCACCCTGCTCTGCTGCACACCCTGCTTTCCCCCAGTGTTCTGTGTTTGATCTATACTTCATGACTGCATCTCTCAGGGCTTCATTAGCCTGTAGCAGTATAAGGGCTGTGCATGCTTGTGACCTGTCCTGATCTTGTCCTCCTCCATATAAACTTTGTCAAACAGATACTGAATGTTCAGCCATGACGAGTAAGTGGCATCATCGCCTTGCCAGCGCTGGGTGTTGGGCAAGTCTTGCTGGGATTTACCTTCCTTGTATCTAACTCCCAGGGCTACCTGAAGACCTCGAACAGTAAAGAAACACTTCCCCAAGGCCACCATTATTTTGCAATGAACACATCTAACACATAAGCAATCGTTTTCAGTGAGATGTTATCTATAGCTGGGTGTTGTAAATACTCTTCAGAAATAACAACTTAACAAATCACATAAACATCTACCTCAGGGGGCTGCCTAAAGTCTCCACGTCAATGGCACACATGCACACCTGCCTTATCAAACCAGGCGGCATGTACACAGCAAGGATTTCCGTCAGGCTACCTTTCAGCACCCACTGTATCTGTACACTACAAAACTTAGTCGGTGATGTCTTCAGACTCACCAGAAAGTAACGTGATTTGAGATACATAAGAAACTCACATGCAAAATACACTAAATACAGCACTTACACGAAAGCTTAATGGAACAGCAAAGGAAGAGTTTAGTCAAGCAGAAACTCAAGCATGGCCTTTTTTTGACATTAGATAGACTGGTCACATTGTAAACTACTGGAATTATGTAGATCCTGATAGAACAAAGCGACGCTAGTGACTGTTTTGATGCATTTCCTGAAAAGACATGCAGTGACAGCACAGCAGAGCTGCCACAATCACTCACACTCCAGCTGCCCCATATATGCACAACTCTTTCCTAAGTATCTTTTAATACTCGCTTTGTAACCCTACTTAAACAAGCCAGCTTCTGAAAAAGGTGTGTGTGGGGGGGTTATTTACCAGAAAAGCTAGAAAAGCTAGCAGATTAACCAGAAAAAACATGCATGTACACACTTGACTATATTACTCACACACAACATTACACTTTTCAGAAAGTGTTTATGGACATTCTAACAATTTTACTTCCTTTTAAAAAAGCCCATTTTAATATCAAACCTCTTCCAGCATGTTAGATGGCTTTAGCTAGATGGGGTCTTTTCCCCTCCAATTAAGAAGAAAAAAATCTGTAGATCTAATCCTGCCTACAGGCTATCTTTTTCTTTCCTTTTTAAAAAGCCATCACTTACTACTTAATTATAAATCTGGTGTTTTTTACAAAAATGGGGTCTTTCTTAAGCTCTCTTCTGCTCAGCGTTCCTCTGACCTAAAGTTGCAAAGCTGTTTCCCAAGACTTTTATCGCGTCTTTCTTGTTAAACGGTTATTCTTCTTATTAAACAACCAATAGAACAAATCCTGATTTTTTCTTTAAGCAGTGGAAAAGCGAAGTTTCTGCAAAAAAAAATCTACATAGCCAAGAATGTTAGTCATAGTACATCAATTGCTTTCAAGGCTAAAGCAGTTTGCACCAGCTAGGAATCCCACCCAGGAGCTGAAACTCTCCAAGACATATGCTCTTCAGAGGGCGAGTGAGCAAGATATTAATAGCTGTAGAAAGAGGAGCGGGGAAAACTGGATTCATACTTAGTCCAAGGATTCCCCGCACACTTAGGTGCTGTGGAGTGCTTAGCCCTCTGATATCCTGGCTTCACACCGTGCGGCTCCATCCCCCAGGCAGTGTGGGGCTGTAGGACACAAATCAGTAGTTCAGCCCTGCCGTGAGTAACACAAGCCTTACGTCTTTCCTGATGGAAAGCAGGCGGCTGCCAAACTGAACGTGCTGCGTACAGCGCCCGCATCATTCTCTGCCTCTCTAAGACACCATTCACTCAAAACCCAACGTCATCTTCACCCAAAGAATCTGTCTCCGCAGAAATACGGCCCATAGGCTTTGCTAGTCCCGTTGAGACCTCAGCTCGGTTTCTGTACGCTCGCTCTTTTCTAAAGGGCAGAACAAAGAGAATATTTGGCTTTAAAAATGCCTCAGAAACTACAAATGAAAAATTACATGAAAAGTGTGAAGCTTTAATTACATCTCTCAAGGGGATGAGAGTGCATTTTTGTGTCACTGTCTTGTCTTCTCTCTGCCCTGGAAATTCATGAGATGATCAGAGGTACAAATTTGTAGGGGAAAAAATGACCTACATTACATCCTCAGCGGATCACGTAAATAACAGGACGTAAAGTCTCACAGAATTAGTTTACATTTGAAACATTTTCAAAATATTGTTTTAGCTGGGTATAATAGACCACCAGAAGATGTGACACACAGCAAACACAGGGCTGCAATTAAACAGCTGGCAAACAGCCAGGAAGAGATAAAGGCCCAGGCTGTCACCTGCTAGACAATATATATGGCTATTTTGGCAGCCAAACCCAAATGTGATAATTGAGCCATGACACATTAAAAAGGCACACAATTTCCAAGGAAAGAGTTCCTGAGCACTAAGCAGGGAGCATCTACAGCATGCTTACAGTGAACTAAGATTTAGGAGTAATAATGAGATTGGACTGATTACAGTTCAGTGGTGCAAAGCCAACCTTCTCTAATGCACTCCGCCGCTGTTAGCATTTACATACAACCAGGCACAAAAACACATGTGTGAAGCCCACAAAGGCAGTCAGTTTTAGAAACAACGGGAAACTGAGAAGTGTGTGGCACAGTCTTGAATTGCTTCTCTGTGTATTTTTTACATTAATAAGGATTTTACACAGTAGCATTCTTATCTCCAGAAATTACAGTGCACTCGATTTGACTTCCAACACCTGGAAAACTCCAAATCTATATAATCCAGTTTTAAAATAAAAATATATAGTAACACATGAAGAGTGAATAACTCTTCAGAATCACACTTTTGCTGTAAAGAAAAATGACTTTTGTTTAAGACATGAAGAACCTTAACACTGACAGCAATAGCTGTTTGGAAGACTACTGCTTTGGAAGTCCAAGAGCTTTTCTAATGTTTCACTGCATGTTTTATTAAATAACCTAAGGACACAACAAATGAACAAATGTACCAAATGAAGACACGGTTTTAAGTTAACACCCAACAGCTATATAAAGCCTCCTGTAAATGCACTCCACCAAATTAACATACTGACATCAACTGCATTTCCTTCTCAAGTAAAGGACTCGAAAGCCTATAGGTTGTCAGCCCCCAGTCCATTCATTCATTAACCTCCCACAAAGTGTAGGTACTTCATGATCTAAAATTACACTTATATAAAAGAGAAGCTAAATTTAGGCTCTGTAATAGGAAAATCCCTATGAAGAGCTTACTTCCTAATCTTGTTCTAAACTTAATCACATTAAAGATGTATTCAAATAAAGAAATTGCGTGTGTACCTTCCCTAACCAGAAGCTGCAGTGTATCAAGAAATTTTAAGAATCCACTTTTAGGCCCACTAGCACCAGTGAAATCAAGAAGACAGTTGCACAGCTCTTCATAACGTCAATACCAATGAACCAGAACCGAGTCCAGTGACAGCAGCAAAACTTCTGGAAATGACACCCTGTACCGATCATCAAAGAAAAAGGGGAAAATACAGAGACATTTAGGAAGGGGTCCCTTCAATACAACATGACTTCTTATCTCAAATAAAAATATCAAGGTGCTGTAAAACACGCAGATTTCCCCAAAACAAACTCCTTACCCACCTCAAACTCGAATGGCCAACACACACTTCACATCTAACAACCAGAGCAAACTGGCATTGCCATACTGGACCAAAATGAACAATCAGCATCAATACTCGACTTCGCACTAAAAACAGGACAAGAAACTGTAATAATTACATAATCTACTTTTACCAAATTATCTTTAATGGCTGTGAGAGTAACTTCATTAAGTGTCAGTAAAGGAAATGAAAAAGCTTAAAGATGAGGTCAGAACATGCACTTTTGGCTGCTTCCTCAGGAGATGCATCAAATGTGTTATTTCTGTCTGAGGAACAGCAGACTCCTGAGGGTAGCTGTTATGCAGTCCCCAAAAGAAAAATGAAATAATGATGTGAATTTTTCTGACCCCCAAATTAAAAGGAGCATAAGGGCACAATTGCAAGAATAAATTATTTGATCTTCATCGGAAAATTTCATACAACTGCATGTATAAAAGGCATATTATAATAGCAAAATATATTCAAGAAACATGGTCTTTATTTTTTTTGTCCCCAATACTGCAGCAGACACACAGGCATATTATTCCATTGGCTCTGCCAAGTGATGTTTAGTGGCAGCTGAAACAGGGCCAATTCACACTCCCTTCAGAAAAGCATTTAAAAACACACACACACACACAAAGTTTTCCTGAAAAAGGTGAGAAAGGTACGGTGTGCTTTTTCTGACTCAGGGTCACAAAGCAGAAAGGCAGTAATTAAAAAGGTAGAAACAAAAGAGGAATGAAGAGAAGTAAGTCCCAGTTAATTAACATAGCTCATAGACTTGCCTCCTGCCCAAATATTCTACGATATCTCAGTAAAAAAAGATATTTTTTCATGGATTTTGTATTCCAGCCTGACTGTGAACAGGCAGTTATGGAGAGCGCCCTCATGGAATTAAATGTCATCCAAAAAGTAAATTTTCATACAGATTAAGGGGAACTATGATGGAAAACTGTTTTAGGACAAGAAACAAACACACATAAATAAGTAGCTTTGCAGTATGAGAACATTTGAGGACTGTGAATACAACTATGCCAGGCAGAAAAGGAAAGACTGACTAACACAGATGAAGAGGAATACTACTAGTAGTAGGTAATTTATTTACACCTACCAGGGAATCAGGGAGTGTTTCTTGTTATGACTACGTTAACTCCATTCAACCTTTGGCCACTAGTAATCAGCTGTAATTGCAAAAGAAACTTTGTCTGAAAATACAAGGAATTATAGGTAAAAGTTTTTAATCCTCTGTTGCATATAGTAGCTGTAAAAGGTGTGTCCCAGTATAATGCAGAGCACTAATCCTTCCCACATGGTAGAATACCCTGGAGTAGATAATAACATCCTCTGCAAAGTAAATCCTCTCTTTAGTTATACTCTGGCATGGTTTCCCGATGTTTACATTTATTCAACAAGCCAAAAAATTACTCAGACTTATTTTTTCTTTATATTTCACGTTTAGAAGAACAGCAAAGCTCTGAGCACCTGGGCCATAATTAAATCTATAATTCATCCAGCAGCATGAAGACTAATACACAAATAAATTAACTCCACCTGCCAGCAGAATTAATAATACCAGGAACAACTTATTGCAGATACCAAAAATGAGAACAGAAAGGTTTTACAGTAAAGCTTCTGTCTTTCAAACTTCATTTAGGAAGAAGACCTTTTCCTCCAAATTCCTATTCCAGTGGTGATCCAGACTCCAATACCAAAACTTTATAAAGGGGGGGGGTGGGGGAAGAAAAAAAAAAAAAATCAGAGAAACAACTAATTGACAGATTGAGAAACCCATTAGTGCAGTCGTCTTGAGTCACGCTACAAGCAGAGCAGGGCTACACCATTAGCACGCTGGGCCAACGCTGTTCCTTGCCGGGAGAAAGAGGTGCCCTTGCCTGGTGCTGTGCTGCTGGCTCTGGAGCAGAGCTGGGGCGCCCCAGAAACACGTTGACTCCTAGCCGAGGTTTCAGCCTCTTGGGACCACATGCAGCTGGTGCAATTTCAAACAGCACCCAAGATACTGCAGCTTATACAGCCGCCCTAGGACAGAAGAGTGCAAAGGTGTGTTTCTCTGTCCTGTTCTGCATACAGACCAGATAAAAGCCAGGGGCTGGCTCGCTCCTAGCTTAGAGGCTGTGGTTATACACTCCAGCAGTGCCAGGATGACTCACAGTGCTTTGCACTCTGCCAGCTGCCTTTGTACCGAACAGAGATGTTGCATATGGAAAGCACAAGCACTTGCAGCACAGCATCTCACAGGCGCTGCTCGTCAAGCATTCATTGCTTATGACATCTACTGCAAGACTAACAGGAACTGACCCCTCAGTTTTGTGATCAGCGTCCGACTTCAGAAAAAGATCAACAGAATTACTTTCAGAAGTAACATTCAGTGTACTGCGTGGACTTCTCACTGCACAATTTAGTGTTGCTCCCC